>VWYK01037108.1:0-20574 GCA_013399775.1 Semnornis frantzii | reverse complement strand
AAAAAGGAAAGGAAGTAAAGAGCATGCCAGGGGCACTGAGTGCTCCATTATTTTTTAACTTCTTTATTTTTAATGATCAAGTCTTCATTAGCACTATGTTAATCACTTATGGTATTCTCTTTCAATTTTCTCCATTTTCCCACTCTGAAGTATCCAGTTTTAGTTATGCAGATTATACTTTGGGCCGATCTATTGTTTTGTTTGTTTGTTTATTTTAGTTTGGGTTTTGGTTTTTTGTTTTTGTTTGGTTTAGTTGGTTTTGGGGTTTTTTACCTTTTGTCACTTCCAAAGCAAGGGACACTGGCCTGTCACCCTTAGTCCAGGAGCCTGGCATGGCTTCTGCCTAGCATTTCAAAGTGAACACAATTGGATGTACAGGTTTCAAGCCCAATGGAGGAGCAGAAGCTGCTCAGGAATAGATGTTAGAGATTACAGTCTGAGGAGTTGGTTTGTATCACATCAACGTATTTCAAAATTTCAAAATAGATCTTTCTTCTCTACTCATTCCTCCCTTTCCTAAAACTATTTTCAGGAATGCCCTTAGGCTTGTGCCATGCCTGACCTTATGTCCAGCTAAATTGCTAGATTGTCTCTCCCTTCTCTCTCTGTCACTTTCCTCCCCTCCACCTCCAGCCTGTGCCTATGATCTGCATCCCAGACATCTTCTCACTTTTGTTCCACGTCCTTCTCCCTTTTGCATTTATTTATTTATTTATCTTCCCCTGGGATGAAAATGGGTAAAAAATAAAAATAAATATGCAAATGACAGGGGGAAAAAAACGGAGAGAAATTTAATTAAAATGTGTGTATTTCTTTCCCTTCCAGTGCTTTAGGGTGGAATAGCAAATTGTTAAAAAAGAGCATTCAGAATAAGGTTAAAGAGCTGAAAACTGATTACATGCAATTGAAAATGAAAGCAGGGAGGGGGCGGTGGAGATGCAGTATATTGCGATAGGTAAAAGGCTCAGGGAGACTCTTACTGAAGATGGGGCATTTTTCACTGTGAGTTACAGCCAAGCAGTCACTGCAG
Source organism: Semnornis frantzii (assembly GCA_013399775.1). NCBI lineage: Eukaryota > Metazoa > Chordata > Aves > Piciformes > Ramphastidae > Semnornis > Semnornis frantzii. The sequence goes on along the minus strand of VWYK01037108.1, from coordinate 19,544 downwards.
CTGAGGTCTGAAATGGGGTTGCAGATGCTTTACATCGAGAAAGAGGCAGAGAGGAAAGCATCTTACTTTGAAGAGCAGTCTGGAGAGGGCGACTTGCAAATGAGAGCTGAAAAAAAATCAGACCAACAAGGATGGAGAGGTTGGGGAGAGACATCCACTTCATGCCAGCCTGTTTTCTATCAGTAGATCTGCCATACCCTGGGAGAGGGCAGTACATTCAGAGTGCTTGAGGGCAGGGAGGAGAGAGAAATAAATAACTTAGGCTCATGCTTTGTGCAGGATCTGCAATCATTGGTTCTGAGCTTGATCAAAACTGCAGCTGTACGTGTCTGTGTAAATGAGGAGAGTTTGTTGGGCTGTGGAGTTGCACATCAGCTTATAAAAGATACCAGGGTGAAAGCAAAGTTTGGAAAGGAGTTGAAGTTCTCCAGCCTTAGTGACATGTTTGGACTGCAGTGGTCTGTCCAAAATCCCATTTCTGATCAATCCACAGATGTTCACAGAGTATTCTAGCAGCTGCCTAAAATAAAAGAGTTCCCTTGGACTGAGAACAGGTCATTCAAGTGTAAAATCCTTCTTCACCATAGACATGCTACAACAGCATCAGGACCATCAATAGCTTTGTGCACAAGGGGTGAGGATGTGTATATGGAACATCACTTCAGAGCAACATGTTTCATAGAATCATGGAATGCATTGGGTTGGAAGGGACCTTCGAAGGTCTTCTCCAATTCCCTGAAGTGAGCAGGGACGTCTTTAACTAGATCAGGGTGCTCAGAGCCTCATTAAATTTGACTTTTATGTCTCCAGATATGGAGCCACCACTGCCTCTCTGGTCAACCTGTTCCAGTGTTCCACCAACCTCATAGTAAAGTACTTCTTCCTAATGTCCAATCAAAATCTACTCTGTTCTAGTTTAAAATCATTGCCCCCTGTCCTACAAGGGGGCTGTCTTCTAAAGAGCCCCTCCCCAGCTTTCCTGTAGGCCCCCTTCAAGTACAGGAAGGCCACTGTAAGGTCTTCCCAGAAAACTTCTGTTCCCCAGGATGAACAATATCAATTCTATCAGCCTGTCTCTGCAGGCGAGGTGCCCCAGCTCTNCTCCTCAAAGCCTTCTCTTCTCCAGGCTGCAGAGAGACCCAACTCTCTCAACCTGTCCTCATAGGAGAGCTGCTCCAGCCCTCTGATCATCTTTGTGGCCTCCTCTGGACTTGCTCCAGCACTTCCGTGTCCTTCTTGTGTTGGGGGCTCCAGAACTGCACACAGTACTCCGGGTGGGGTCTGACAAGAGCAGAGTAAAGGGGGAGAATCCTCTCCCTTGCCCTGCTGGCCACACTGCTCTTGATGCAGCCCAGCACTTGGTTGCTGTCTGGGCTGCACTCACACTGCAGGCTCATGTTGAGCTTTTCATCAACACAGACCCCCAGGTCCTTTTCCTCAGGGCTGCTCTCAGCTGTTCACCACCTAGCCTGGATTTGTGCTTGGAACTGCACCGACCCATGTGGCCTTCTTTGTGGCCTTCCTCTGGACCCACTCCAGCAGGTCCGTGTCTTTCCTTTCCAGTGCTTTCCTTCCAACATATGGGAATAATTTCTTGGCAGGCTGTCTTTGTAATTAAACGCAGCCTTTGAAAGACCACATCCCCACTTGCGTCCTACCTTAGCTCCAGCCTGCCAAAGCATCTTCATTACTCAGAGCCCACAGGACACCTCCTGAATTTAATTTTTAAAGCACTGATGTTACAGGAGTTGCAGGCCTGCCCTGCGGTACTCACTGAAAGGTGTGTTCCTAGGAGCTTTTTCTCAGGGCCACTGCCACCCACAACAGGGACTAGGGGGGAGCTTTGTCTCCAAGCTCAAGCAAAACTCGAGCCCTCCTTTTCTTGCTTTGCCTAACAGCATTGACAGTGCACTGTCTGTAGGAGGCACTTCTGGGCCTTGGCTGGAGATGTCTACTGAAGGCAGCTATCGATATTTGCACCTTCTGAGCAGTTTTAATTGTGTCTGGAAAAAGCTTCCATCTGAAATAGCCATCCCACTCAAGCTCCCAAACCTGACTTACCTGCACAGTGTTTGAATTCTCAATGACATCTCCTGGAATGGGGCTTAGTGGCAAGGACAGGCTGCTCCTTCCTAGTCTGGTATGGCAGGGATTGATGCTGTGTTTTTTATAACCCACCAAGGGTAGCTCTTCCCTTCTGCCCAGAGATATTAAGAGTCCAATTTTCCCTTCTATTTCCCATGCTTTTTAGAGTGAGAGAAAAGCAGTCTTCTTGCTGTGATGCAGAGTGATTGCTGCCATTTGACATTCACATTTATCTGCTTGGTCTTTTCATTATCTCCCTCCCATTTGTTTCTGCTCATTCTCAAGTGTCTGCTGATCCTCTCCCTTACTCTGAGACTGGCTGTTGTTAAAACTCCTCCACTTACCTGCTCTGTATATCTTGACTTATCTGCTTGGTTCCCCATCTCCGTTCATTGATTTTTCATACCCAGTTGCTAAATGAGCAGTTTGCTCCTCTTCCACAAGCATCTTCTGCTTTGCTACTGCAAATTCCTCTGTACTCCAACTAAAACAGTGTAGATTCTCATTACAAACAGCAAAGCCAGCAGGCTTCCTATTTTTCTTGCTTCTGCCTGTGTGCTGATTGTTTTAATTCAGTCGAGAGGTTGCACCATTACTGGTTCTTACTAGAGATGCTTCCCTAACTTCAAGCCCAATTTATCAGGCAGGATACATGGCTCATTTTTCCCAGGTGCCCCAGACCAGGAATAGCCTCTGGCTGTTACATAGCTTTTCAACAAACTGTGTCAAGAAGCAGCAAAATCCTGCCTCCGGGAACATGTTCCCTTTCTTAGTTTTATTCTGTGTTGTTATAATCTTAGTTAATGTCTCAATTACGTAGAGACAGGCAAAAAGCTGCAAATTCAGATCAGAAATTCATGGATGTTTGTATCCCAAGGGATTTACTGCCTCAATTATTTTTGTACCTCAACCACTATATAAATACGTGAGGGATAAGTGATAAATACTTTTGTAGGAGTACTATTGCGCCCACGTTTGGAGGTTATTCTGTACCACTCAAAGCTGCTTTAGCAGTGCCCAATCTAGAAGTGGACTGCCTCCAAAGTTAGTGTGTAAACCTAAGTGCTGTGAAATTCAGCCTCTGGTATAGGTGTGCACACCCACAACCAAAATCCAAATTAGGTTTTTTTATCCCATCCCATTTGTATCCACAGAGGTATCAATCCCATGTTCCTTTTCCATGAAATCAGTGCTGTTTGTGTTAAATGTGACATAAATCTTCAGCTTTAACATCAGCAGCTGATGTTTGGGGAAAGAGAGGGAATAATAAAACCATGAAATGAAAAACACAACTGGTGATCTGCACAGAACTCTGTACAATACACTGTGTTTTGGAACAAAGTGCAGAGTTGTCGTGGGTGAAATAAGACATGGCGAGAAAACAGCCCTGCTGTGTGCTTGCCACAATTGTGTTTGTGGCCATATTTGGGACTCCTGGCCTTTTGAAGCAGGAAAATAATGTCGTTGCCCTCTGAAATTGAAGCATTTACTGTAACTTCAGAATCGGGAAAGAGTTTGGCTCACAGGACATATCATGTGTTTATAATTGTGGGAACCTTGTGGTTCTAGAGGTCTTCTAAAATAGGTTTCTCTGCCATGAGGATCCCTGTCGCAGCTCCCAGTCAAGACAGAATCACTGAGTGCAGCATCTAATTCAGAAAACCACTAACACATGAAGTAAAAAAAAAAAAAAAAATCAAATCTTTCAGAGATCAAGACTTGACTGTAGAGTAGAAGATCCAATAGGAATCAGTTTGTCTAGACTTAGATTTTGCTGTTCTCTGCCCTCAATCGGTTGCGATGCAAGGCAAAGGCCAAGTCTCTGTGCCCAAGGCATGCAACACATTGTACCTGTTTGCTTGCTGATTTTTATGAGGGACATTTCATCCAAGCAGGATCCTCTGAAGTGTTCTGGACCAGACAGTCCCTGGATGTAGTCTCCTGCCTGGAGAAGTGTGGTTGGAAACCCAACCAGAGCATGGTAATACCCCTGCATATCTGGGGTCTGCAGGGTTGGGAAAGGCTCACCATGCGTGAGTGTGGGGCTGGGAGTGAGTGAGCTTCCAGGATGGCTTGTCCCAGCATTGGTCCTCAGCTTTGCTTTCCCAACTGTGAAAGGCTGGCAGTGTGCATATGTCGCTCTTAATCTTCCTTTTGCATCCCTGTTTTTGCAGTTGTCAGAGCGACATATTATGCAAATTGGAATTAAGCAATTAAGGCAATAATGTTTCCCTTGAAGAGTTTGACAAGGCAGAAGGAACACAGACTGCTTTTTAGACAAGTTTTTGGTTGCATATTTACCTAAAAATATAAGCAAGAAGGAGATGGACAGCTGCGCACACACACACACCAACTTTGTGACCAAGCCACCTTTCTCTTTCTGTGATTCCCCTCCCTCTTACTCGTCACATAAAGCCATTGAAGTCATGGGGTAGAGGTGCTGCTTGCTTGCCCACCTCAGCACAGGAGACTCAGAGGAAGGGGCTGCCACAGCCCAGTGATGAATCTGTATCTGAAATAGATGTTGAAAGGTGTAACTTTGTGCCACACTGATCTTAGGAAGAAGGGCTTTTTGTTTTGATTGCTCTTTCACAGCTTCACAGCTCTGGTGTACGGGGTTGATGAGGAGTGAAGTTGCTGCCATTGGGAGTCAAAAATTTCAAAGCCTCTCTCTGTTACAAAGTTTTTGACTTTGTGACTTTGCAAGCATCTTATCTGAGTTCTTCCCATCCTATCCTTAGCTAAAGGTCCTCTTGTTCTGAAAAAAGGACTTTCCAATCTTTCTTCATTTAGACCTACAGTGGTCTTGTGGAAGAGCAGAGGGTTAATGCTATTGAACTTTTTAAACTTTTCTGATATTTACATCACAGTCTTAAACAGCTTAAAGTACAGTTGCAGTTCTCAATCATGTGGAAACCAAGGTGCTGGGAAGCTAGACTAACCTCTGGAAATTTATGCTGGTAGTCCCTCTGCACTGGTGTCCCTGTTCACCAGGTGAGGTAGTACCTTTGAAAACTGTGGATAAGTTTTAAATGTGAGTTTGAACCAGTATCAAATCATAGAACCATAGGCTGGAAGAGATCTCTGAGATCAAGAAACCCAACTGCTCATCTAAACCTTGCAATCCCACCACTACTGCTAAGCCACTACCACTAAACTATGACCCTAAACATCATATCCACGTGTCTTTTAAATACCTTCAAGGATGATGACTCTAGCACATCCCTGGCCAGCCTGTTCCAATGCCTGATAGCCCTTTCTGTGTAGACATTCTTCCTAATATCCAATCTGAACCTTCCTTGGTACAACTTGAGGTCATTTCCTCTTGTCCTGTCACTTGTCACCCCTACCTTGCTCCAACCTCCTTTCAGGTAGTTGTAGAGAGCAATGAGGTTTTTCCTCAGCTTCCTCTTCTGAAGACTAAACAACTCCAATTCCCTGAGCTGTTCCTCATAAGACTTGTGTTCAAGACCTTTCACCAGCTTCTTGATCTTCTTTGGACGCACTCCAGCATCTCAATGTTTTTCTTGTAGTGAGGGGCCTGAAACTGAACACAAACTTATGCTAAGAATCAGACCCTGAGGTACAAATGTAAGATTCTGCAAAATGGCATAATTTGAAATATGCTTCACTCTATGTTTTTTCATAAATTGCTCTTTCTTTCCTTGGGATGTAGTTGGCCTCACCTGCTTTGAACTTCCTTAGCTCTTGACACAAGCTTAGCATTTTCTGCATTTCCTACAGGGTCCAGGAGGGAAAAGAGCAGAGGATGGGGAGTTACTGAGTTTTTGCCAGCCAAAATACAGAGGGCTTGATTCACCTCTCCTCCATTACACTCAGAGAGTCACACTGGCATAATAGGATGAATCAAAGACAGTGACTCAGGTTCTGGCACTCTAAGTAGTCAGCAGAAGTGGTAAGCTGAGTCACAAGTGGCATTAATGACTGAAAGGGGGTTAAGAAAGTGTGTGGTTTAATGGGGTATATTCCCCAGCTCACAGGGGCACACAGGGAAGCGTTCCCAGATGGAGATAATTGGGTGATCTGGCCGAGTGACAGAGCAGTCTCATATGCTCCTATGTGGGACTGCATGGGAGGATTTGGTGCAGCTTAAGCCCTTTCTCAAGCTGTGTGAGGTAAAATGAAGGCAGGCCTGCTCAGAGCAGAAGCTGAGAGGATGTTGTGAGGATAGATAAACCCCTTTACCCTAGGCATACTTCATTGCCCATTTTCAGGAAGAGGATAAGGGAGGCCCTTGTTCCAAGCTGGCAGGGCTGAACTCAAGCTAAATTGCTGGGTAGGGCTGTAATAAGATAGTGCTGTTGGTCTGAATTCACTCTTTACTTGTGTAAGGTAATATGCACGTAGAAGCAAAGTTGTCTGTGTTGGCACCTGTGTCCAAAGCTGCTCTTTATGCCTCCATCTGGTCACTTCCCAGTGAGGTCAGCTGAGCTTATTCTCAGTGGCAGTTGTTTGGCCTGAATTAGTGCTCAAGGAAGCATTGGTTGAATCGATCCAGATAACTCTATCTAGCCTTTGTTTAAATAAGGCCAGAGGTTCCCACCAGCTCTGCATCATTTATCTGCTGTGGAGTTCAGCAGCCAAGCTGTGTTTGTGGAGACAGGAAAAACAAACAAAAAGGGGGAAAAAAAGTTCCCAGAACAACTGAAGGTAAATGCCTATTTCTGCTTTAGTTCTGGACAGCCAGAGGAAATATTTGGTGGCTGTTATCTACCCTTGGTCCCCCTGATCCATTCCACTTGCTTGGCTTTAACTGCTCCCTGCGGCCACACTTAGTGGCTATTCCACACTGATTCCCCATTTAACCAGCTTACCAAGCCCTGGTTTTGACTGTGATTGCTCTTTTCATCCTGCTAGCTGTGGGATGCATCACATTCCATTCCTTTCCTCCTTCCTCAGAGAGGCCCCGCACATTGTGCTGGATGTTTTAATGAGTTTGCATTTTCATGAAAGGTCAGTTCTGATCGTCACTTGAATGGTAGCTGCCAAACAGAGATCAAATTCAGCAAGAAAATGGCTTTGCCTCCCATCAGAGCAGCTTGTGTGTTTCAGAGGCTTGGTCATTATGAGCAATTTCTATTAAGAGTTGAGTACCTCTCATGTTCCTTGGGAGCAAAAGATGCTTTCAGGGTCTGCTCAGCTCCATTGAGGATTGGGCTTCCTGTGTGCTTTGAAATAGCATCAGCAGAGATAGGAAGAACATGACTCCAGTTGCAGTTCCTGAAGGTTTTTTTTTTCATTTTCCTTGTTGGTTTTGCTGATTTACTAGATATCCCCCTTCCCATATTAATATATTTATATCTCAAAAGTTGCATATTGTGTTTTCTTGCAAAGTATCTTTCATTTTCTGTGTCTCCCACCATGGGTGGCATTCAAAGAGTTAACCCCAAGAAGGACATAGGTTTCTTACAGTGGGTGCCAGGATGTGTATCTGGAAGACGGTGTCATTACAGGAAGAAGATATGCTAAAGTGCCCTAATGATGAGATTGGCTTGAGTCCTAGTAGTAGAGTAGGTGTCTGAGAGGGAGAGAGAACTTCTTTTCACAACATCTGAAGACAAGTCAGTGGATATGATGGGATGTGAAAGGTGAATGCAGTGAATGGGTGGGGCTTTTTCTGTCTCAGAGGACAGGGAAACTCAATCCAGTCGTTCCATGACTTCCACAGCTGCAGCACCTTAGCACTCAAAAGGTGTATCTGGTAATAGTGTGCATTTCTGCTGTACACCAGAAGTTAGTCCAGCAAAAAGCTTGAGAGAAGGCTGCATCTGGGAATGCTCCCAAGTACCACTGTTTTTGCAACATCCAAGGACAAGCCTAAAGGCTTAATCTACAGCTTGCAAAGTGACATAAAATGAAGTAGCTGAGGGTAGGAGGGGAACAAAGCCTACCACGTTTATCCTCTGCCTTTTTAGTATGCCATGCACAGTGCTTTCAGAGAAGTCACAGGGGCTTTTGAAGTCTGTGATAAGGATAAGGTGCGTGCACAGAGGTATTTCCTGCGTAAAATGTTTTACAAGGTCCTGTATCTTTTAAAGGGTTGGAGTGGCAGAGAAGTCAGTTAAGCTGCAAGAGACATCTTCAATAAAGATGGAGCTGAAACACAAGCACAGTAAGAAGAGTGCTTCATGCTACCTTTGCATTAAAACTCAACACAAAGCGAGTTGAGAGCGAACGCCGACCTACAACTGTAGGAAATTGTGTTCTACCACAATTGCCAAAAACTGTCAAGTACCCAACCTCCACTGCAGGCAGGAAGGGACTGTTTGCACTGTCTGGAGTGTGCCCACCAAAATCCATGGAACAGGCAATATGATCTATCTAGAACTACATGCATCTAAAACTGTTTGAGCTTGAAAGTGGCTAGCAGGTGGGTGAATACTCAAGGGAAGTATCATGCATCCTTTCTCTTTTCTTCTAGATCTTCCTTGACATCAGCTTTTTGGTCATTGTGGTAGGGAAAATGGAAAGTTATACAGACTGTTTAATCTGTACAACAGATTTTCCGTTCCATGCTATGCCAAGCTGCCCCTTGGGAAGCAAAGGGATATTTTATCCCTGTTTGCATTGCCAGGGATGTTATTAATGCCCTTAGGTTTTTTTTGTTTGGTTTGGTTTTTTGTTTTGTTGTTTGTTTTTTTTTAAGGATAAAGTAACTGCCAATCACATGTGAAACTACGGAAACTCGAAATTTGTAACCTGAAATCCACAACTTGAATTTTGGTTCTTATGACCTGAGCCATATCTGACATCTTTCTCCAATCTAGTATCCCATTCCATTCACAATCATTTATCCATATTAAGGCAGCAAAATACAGATGAGTAAAGCATAGCTTTCTCATACTCTTTTGGTTGTCTTTTTCACTTGGTCACAGTAGATGGTGATATTAACTGAAAGACTTGAGATTTGTTTTTTGTACCTGCAGCTTCATAGCAAGCAATACAAGGAATCTCCCCTCTAGCCCACTTCTCACCATGTATGAAGTGTTTGCATCACCTTCTGATCCATATTGTCACCATGCCTGAGAAGTTTTAAGTCCTTGTTCTTACCATGTCCCTGGGATGGCATGTGTCTTGCTATTATCCTTGTTTTGCATGGAAGCAACCAAAACACAGGAACCTAAGTACCCTGCTCGAGCTTGTATACAAGCCTATGTAGCAGAGGCAAGCCCTGATGATGTGTCTTTCTCTCCTTCACAAAATCCATGGACCTATAGCCTTCTCAGCGTCCACTGAAGTATGTTCTTTCAGCTGTTCCTCCAGCACAACGTAGTTGAAACCATGCATCAGGAAAACAGAGTGGCCTCATTTATTTCCATTTAAATGCAGGCACACTCTTCATCTCCCTTTGGAAACAAGCTGAGAAGAGGTTTAATGTCATTTTTGATACAATAATAGTAATAATAATAATAGTAATAATAGTAACAATAAGAAGAAGAAGAAGAATAACAATAATGATGACAACAACAATAACAACAAGAAAACCCCCTAAGTGTCAACTCCATGTTTTCTGTGGCCTGGTTAAGTTCTCTGGAGCACAACACTCCATCACTTTTCTCAGTGGGGTATAATTACTCATAACTTGAGGGTTTTACCTCCAGGCTTCTTGTACTAAAAAGGAGAAAGAAGGTAAATCTTGCATTCCACAGGAGTATAGATGTTTAATTAAGTATCACATTTAATTGTTCCAGACTCTTACTTGACAGTTGCTGAATTTTGGAAATTTGGTCTTCCCCTTCTTGTTTCTTAACTTAGCATTGAAAAGATAAAATCTCTGACATTCCGTGTCTCCCCCTGCAGCTTGGACTGACCTGAGATCCACCATCAGCACTCAGGTCCTACTAGCATTCATTTGCATGTCTGTGGTGCATTTTGCATTTCTGCTCCAGTCTCGATCTGGGGGGTTACAAGTTCCTTCGCTCTGCATCCAGAGGCCCTTTCTGCCATCTTAAGTCCAACCTGCTTTATGTCTGCTCTGTGGCACTTATAGTTGGGTCTCTCCTCTTTCTTTTTTCCTTTAAGGTTGAGGAAAGAAAGGCAAACTCCACCTTGGAATGACAAGCATTCTGGGCCTTTCTTACATCTCCTTTCATCCAAAGGTCTCAGATCTCTTGCACCTTGCAATTATTAATAACATAAAGCTTGTTCTCCCTCTGATGCTGATCAGTTTTACTATCATTGTAGTGCAATTAGCAGTCCCTTTGAAGTCTACTTTGTCCACTTTCAGGACTGGGAGACCTTGCATACAGATCCTAAGCAACACAGCTCAGGAACTAAAAAAACATAGAGACTTTGCAAGAGCTCAGTAGACTCAACAGAAAATTTGCTGATCCATTGATTGCAGCTCAATCATTCCTATCTCTGCAGCTAGAAAGTCACATTTCTGTGTTACTGGAAAGAGAGAAGGTGTGGTTAAAATGGTTCACCCAGAGGTCTGATGTTGACTAAAGTACCTGCATGGCGTTTGCTAACCCTCTTGCCTTTGCCAGTCCCCATCACAAGATCCTTTGGAGTTGCCCATGGTATTTGTTGCAAGATACCTGCCCACTTCAGCCATGTATCATGCACTTGCTCACTCACTCAAGACTCAGCTCTCTATCTCTCCTTACAATGGGCTTGTGGCCTTGAGACTGAGACCTCAAGGGGACACTACTGGAGACAGAGGGGTTAAGTAAGTCTCAGGCTGTCAGAGTATGAAATTTGGACTCTGTTTTGTGATCTTGAGGGCTTAATCTCTGGAAAGAGGAGGGAAGATTGCCTTCCCCCAAGCTGTACTTGCCAACAAGCAGTGAAGCATCATGGCTTGGTTTCTGCTGAGGTCTGAACTCCTTGTTTAGACACCATCAGAGCCAGAATTATGTCCTAGTGTATGAGGCTGTGCTAGGGGAGAGCGGCTACAACAAAGCATGGAGACTACTGGTGGAAATTGAGTCTATGTAAAAGTCTTCTGTTTGACCAAGCCCTAGAGACTTCAAAGGAGGCAGGCCTGACATTTAAATGCACTGGGTAGAAAGATCACAGATAATAAGCTCTGTGAGCGTATGAGGCAATGAGAATTGACTCACTCCTGAATCTCATCATAAACAGCACCTAAAAGCAGTTTCTCCACTGGAGTTGTTTCCTGGGGCTAAGGCTGTTAACACTATGACAGAAAGAGAGGAATTTGGTGATTTGACTCCCTTGTCTTTCTGCTCCTCTCTCAAGGATAAAAGGCAGTTCTGGGTTACCTTTCCTCTGCCTACCTCTATTGCAGTTTCTGCACACAGCACAGCAACTTGCCTGTGCTGCATTTAACCCACGTGGGTGCCAATGTCCTCTGGAGGCCAGGCTCCCAATGCCTGTGATTTAGTTTCCATGACTTATTTCATAGCTCCAAGAGACCGAGATGAACCAACATCTTAATCGGGCTAGAATAAGGTGCACTTCACTCTCTTTGGAGAGTTTCACAGTGGCAGGTACCACCATGGCTTGCAGAAGCACAGATTCTGGTGTCCTTGACAGGGCAGAGGGAGACTGTAGTGCTATGATCACAGTGGCCCTCCAGTTCAGATGTGAGGTGGGACCTGTGGGAGGAGACCACAACAGAAGAGACATAATAGGAGAGCAAGGGGAGGTAAAAGAGAGACAGTACTATTATTTTTTTTTCCAACAAAAAGAAAGATAAAGAGTGGCATGAAGATTTTACTCTTCATTTATAAAAGGTTTCATCTATCAGCTGAATTGCCTTAATGTGTCTCCTAACAAGGCTCCACCAACACACACACACTCTTTCCTTTGGTTTTCTGCTTTGATACTGTCACATGTTCTTCATTTTCCAGCACGTTGCATTCATTCTCTGCCTTTAAACTCCAAGGATTAAAGCAACTGGATAAAATAAATAAATAAATGAAATTAAAAGAGCTGACATTTCATGCTGTTGTTGGCAGTCTTTGATTTTCTTCCAGAACAAGATCATTAGGTTTTTTTCTTCAGCTTTGGGGGAAAAAAAAAAAAAAAAAGAAAAAAAAAAAAAAGAGATGGACAACTCCTCTTCTTATAAATTTATAAAATTTACCACTTGTGGGCTGTGGTACATGTGGGGAGAGGTTGAGGAAAGAGAGACTTGTGTTTGCAGTATAGGCAGCTGTGAGTGACTGAAAGCTTAGAGCAAGGTAGCACCAAATCTAGCTCTGGGCAGCAACTGTCTTTTGGTTGAATTACCCACTGTCTCGGTTGTGGGATTTCACGAGGCAGGAAATCGTAATATATGCAGTTATTTTATTTCCAGAAAGTCACACCCACAACTTTATATAAAATTGGTTAGTTTCAGGTTCGGAAATTCATTCGGGAAAATCTTCACAAGGATTATTACAGGGAATTTAGTAATTCAGGAAAATCAGAAAGCTTGGAAAGGTTTGCTATAAAAATAGCTTTGCCAGAGTTACAAATAAAGGCAGCCTGGAGCCTAGGGAACATCTGTGCTACTCACTGCAGTGGAGTAGGAATTTGGAGATGGTCCCTTGGCTCCTTGTCTGGCAGTCTTTAACAGCAGTGCCTTGAAGTGCAAATCGTGGGGCAGCATAGGGTAGAGCACAGGCTGCTCGCAGTGTACCCACGGTTACGGCAGAGGCAGGTCCCTTTTAACAGGCAGGCAGCATCTGAACGGTTGAGAGTGGAGTCTGTGCTTTCTTGTCACCGTTCTTGCTGATGCCCCTCAAGGACTGACTCAAGGACCGAATCCAGGTCTAAGTCAAAGTCCGAGTCCGAGTCTGATGCTGGCTGGACCGATGCTGGTAGTCCGTGGCTAGCAGTCCATGACTAGCAGTCTCCAGTGCTTCTGTGCTTCTTTCTGCCTCAAGTGTTCCCAGTGCTTCTTTCTGCCCACTAGATAATGTGTCCCGTTGCCATATATATGTGCTGGGGCGATTTGCTGTGCCCCGTTCCAGCCTGCGGGGGTGGGGTAGGGTACTTGACACCTACTCCCTTCACATTCCAAAGCCCCGGTACTAGAGGTGGGGAGAAGCAGAACAGTTTCACACCCCATTCAAACCTTCGGGCGGGGCAGGGACTTGGGTGTGCCCTTCCACAGTCCACCCCGGTGGCAATGGACAGATTTATCTAGGACTGCAGGGTGATAGGTAACAACCCTTTGTAGTCCAGTGAGGTATGATGAGTATGATGACCTCTATGTGGGCAGTTCTACTTTTGTTTCCAGGGATCTGTCCCCTTTAAATTTCTTCCAGGTATGAGCTGGAACTGCCACTGCTCCTGCGACTCACCAGGCCCTGAGGAACTTGATTTCCTGTCCTGGGCCTTGGCACTTGGCAGAGGGGGTGTCTAACCCATTCTGGGTTAGCACTTCCCAGATGGCTTTTGCTGCTGAGCCCACCTGGTCCTTGTCGTCCCCACCCACTAATGACAATGCCTTCTGGGACTTTGATGCTGTCCAGAAGTGCTGTCAGTGCATTGTGGGCTTTTGTAGGGGAGTGTTTGTACCCCTTGGGTGTGCCCTACCACACCCACACAAGCCCCAGGACATGGTCAGAGCTGAATCTTAGAGGGTGCTACCACATTGCAGCAATGAAGGCTGGGATCGCACTGACGAAAGGCAACCTCAGCTGTGAAGCTTCGAGTCCAAAACAAGAATTTCACAAGTCTTCAAGAGACAGAATGACCTCTATTTTTGGCTCAACTCAGTGTTAGGAACATGAAGAGCTGATTAAAAAAATTGGCTGTGGATCTGAGTCTATGCAAGTCTCCAGGCCCAGGAGTTTTGCTGACAAAAGGTATCATCCATCCAGGATCTTTTCCTAGGATTGAAGTTAAACTCAGGTTTGCTGAGTCTTTGCTTTTTCAAAGCAGACTGAGCTGCATTTCCACATGTGCAATTGCAGCTGGATCAGTGAACCTGTCCATGGACTAGTTGGGAACCCACTTGGGGCATGTTTCTCACCATGAAATCGGAGGATATGTGACTGTTCAGATCCAGCCTTGTTTGAGCTTTGAGCATATCATAAATCCCTGGCACTGGGTGATGCTTTACTGTGCAAACAAAGTCCAAGGAGAGCCTGGAGCAAAGAAAATGTGTTTGTACTCCCAGTTCCAGACTGACTGAATCACAGAATGGTTATAAATAAGGAGAAGGAAACTGCTGCAAGGAAGTTGATTATATGAAATTGTCCATTCCCCCCATTTCCTTTCTCCAGGATGGTTCAGTTCATCATCTATATGTTTCCAACAGGACTATTTTGGTATATCCTAATGCAAAGCCTCTTACAGATGTGGTCATATCATTGGGTTTTTTTCAGCAATACTGCCCCACAGTTGCTATGCAGTATTGCTGAGAGGGTTTCACGAACCCCTGTATTATTGTACCGGTACCTTCTCGTTCGTCTTGGGAAGAAGGCAGCACCGGATGACACAAAAGGGATGTCAAGATCTGCTCCAAGCTAATGAGTGCAAATGAGACATATGGGACACCCTGATCTGACTGTTAGGCTCAATCCAAATGGCTGTGTGTGTATCCTGCAGATGCTAAGCTTCTCACATAATGCATTATAGTCAACTCTGACTTACATGCTCTTAGATCTCCTCTTTTGAGGACAATCAAATTCCTCTTAGACTTCTTACTTCAGCAAGTGTGTTGATATGGAAGGGTCTCCAAGCCTATGGTGTCTTACAGTAGAAACTCAAAGGCAAGGTATATATTCAAGATAACCTCCTGAAGGGCCAGAATAGAATGCTAACAGTGAAGCCGTCCGTGGCTCTCCACCACGTGTTGCCTTTTCCAGCCACCAGAACAAGCAAGACCTATCTATCCATTTGGCATGCTGGGAGTTAACATTCCCAGCCCCACTGGCTGCACAGCTGCACCAAAACACAAATCTGGTTTCCCAGCAATTGTCCAAAATAAATGTCCATGTGGTCAGCTCAGTCGTGACTACAGAAAAAATGTGTAGGACACATCTGATTTCATCCATCCCTGAACTCACATGTACTGTGCAGCTGTTACCTTAACCAGACACAGAGACTTAATGAAGTTAGGGTGACCTGCAGAAGTACAGCATTTTAAAGTACAGTTTCAGAGCAAAGCATTCTGGCTCTGGATCTGCAAATAACATTTTAGTCCTGATGATCTGCATTGCCCTTAGAATTTGCACATTTTGGATCCCTATCACTCTTCCCCATCCTCGTTCCTTCTTCCTCCCCACACAGGCTAAAGAATCAGCTTTTGTGTGCTGGAAATATTCCAGGAAAAGGGCATTTTCAGAACTTACTCCCACAAGCAAAGAAGTTAACCCACACTTCCCTGCAGCATTTTACAGGGAAAGGATCAGAAAAATAAATATTTCTGTATATTTGCAGTTTTCCCTGTCACACCACCACAAGCACTTGCCATTCTGCACTCTGTGCGACTTACCCAATCATGCACTACCCTCTACATGTTACCTTCATCTGCTCTCACTCCTGCTGCGAGTCATGGGAGTGTCCTTGCTTGAATTTAGTGAAAATTTATTCTCATTGAGATCCCTCCTGAAGTACTGTCTCCAATTCTGGTGCCCTAACACAAGGACATGAAACTTCTGGAGCAGGTCCAGAGGAGGCCCTCAAAGATAATCATAGGGATGGAGCACATCCACTGTGCTGACAGGCTGTGAGGGTTGGGTCTGTTCAGAATGGAGAAGAGAAGGGTCTGGGAAGACCTTATAGTGGCCTTCCCAGTACCTACATGAAAGCTGAGAAGGGACCTTTTACAAGGGCTTGTAGTGGTAGGACAAGAGGAAGTGGATTTAAGCTGGAATAGCGTAGGTTTAGACTGGATATTAGGAAGACATTCTTTACAGTGAGGGTGGTGAGACACTGGAACAAGTTGCCCAGGGAAGCTGTGGAAGCTCCCTCCCTGGAAGTGTTCAAGACCAATTTGGACAGGGCCTTGAGTAACCTGGTCTAAGTGGGAACTGTTCCTGCCAATGCCAGGGGAGTTGGAACTAGATGATCTTTAAGGTGTCCTTCAACCTTAACTATTCTATGATTCCATGATTAGTGACTCTCTGGACCTGTGTTCATCTTCAGCAATGCCCTGGAGTACACCCAGCTGCATCCTCTCAACATGCCTATATTGCTGCCGTTTCCCCACACTCCACCTGCCTTTGCTTGCAAGCACTCTGCCACAGAGCCACACACACTGTCCTCTTCCCAGTATTTATTTCTGTGCACATCAGAAAGAAGGCCATCCCTGGGGACTTACTTCTGCATTTGCCTTTGCAGTGATCACAGGCAAACTGAAGAGAATATGACATATATTAACCCAAAGCTATTAAAATGAGCCGTTCCCTACAAGGTTCTGCACGGCAAAAGCTGCAGAGAGGTGGTTCTGATGTCCTCTTTGTCACTTCTCTGAAAAGTCCCCCAAGGAGACACACAGAGCTGTGAGCCATTTGTAGAGGTCACGATGCAGAAAACTGGAGTGGGCTGCTGCCTGGGCAAAACACTTGTTTACATTCGAGAACTTGCTGGTTCACTCTGATACTTGAGATGCTAGGCAAGAGCTGTTGTCTTCCAGCAGCTTCTACATTAAGGTTTGTGGTCTTTCTCATTTCCTCTGTTGTTGGAGGCCAGCTCCTGAGCATGCATCACTTGTTTCTCAAATCTGTGGCTGGATAGGAGATGAAGCATCAGTCTGAGGCAGCAGTGGCACATGTAACTCTAAGTGGCTTGCTCAGCAGTCTCCACACCACATTTAAATGCATTTAATCCTGACCAGAAATAGATCAGTAGTGCCAAAGACAAAGCTCATTTCATTATCCAGGAAGACAGCAAGCAGTCAGCTAACGTCTTCCCTGTGCTACTCTCTGCCTAAATTATTCTACTTTGAGATGAGAGTCCAGACTCTATAACCTTACTGACTACTGGCTTCCACACTGAAACTGCCTGTCTAGCAAACTCCGGCGTCCCCAGATGGACACTTCTCCCTTTAGGCACTGGCTCATACTGTTGGAGAATTTCCTTTGAGTGGGTAGGCCAGGTCTCACATGGTCACTGGAATCTCCGTCATCCATGCTTTAGACCACTGTAATTCTTCTCCGTCAGCGCACCTCTGAAGAACAGGTACATGTATATACTGTGACGCAGAGGTGGTTTGGCCTCTTGGTAGCAGACCAATTGCCTTAACCAAACTGTATGTAGAAGACTGATCTTCCAAAGCAGTTTTTTAAATTAGACTTAGAAAGCAGGAGATGTGCCCCAAAACTTGATTTTGTGCCTTGCCATACAGAATGAACGTCCTTGAGAAGACATTCTCAAGGGTGGTGAATATGCTGCTAGCCTGAGATCTGGAACATCTGACTAACTTTCATGCTCTTACAAGAATCCTTTGTGAGTTGGGGCCTCGCTCAGATGCCCACCACCTCAGGCTTATCCAGGGAAGGTTTTATACCAGACCTTGGCTTCCTACACAGTCATCACAGAGAATTAAATATTTCACTTAGGCCTTTTCATTGCACTCTGAAAACAGCCTCTTCTTTCTTCTGACTCAGTAGAGAATTAGGCTTTGCCAGTCTTAGATAGCAGGTGACCTCAGTCCTTTAGCTGGGATCAGAGAAGCATAGAATGGTTTGGGTTGGAAGGGACCTTAAAGATCCTCTAGTTCCAACACCCCTGCCATGGGTAGCAACCCCTTCTACTAGACCAGGTTGCTCAAGGCCCTGTTCAACTTGACCCTGAACAGTGCAGAGATTAAATAGCAGATGACTAAGCCTCGTGCATTCAGGCAGTAAGGACCTCAGCACAATATCTTTGCTTCTGCACCCTGGAAGAGCTGCTCCATACACCAAGAGCATTTCACGTCTTTCCAACATGTCGCACAAGCACTAATTAATTATCCACTGTTATCAGTGGTGCCCGGTGATAGGATAAGGAACAAGTACAAGCTAGACCACAGGATACACCTCGATACGAGGTGACACTTCTTTATGGTGAGGGTGACAGAGCACTGGAATAGGCTGCCCAGAAAGGTTGTTGAATCTCATTCTCTAAAGACACTGAAATCCTGCCTGGATGTATTACTGTGAGGGGTTGGACTCGGTGACCTCTCGAGATCCCTTCTCACTTAACATTCTGTGATTCTGTGATTCTGTTCTGTAGTTTGCCACTTTTACTTTCTATGATTCAGGTGTAAAGTGCTACAAATAGTACCTGGCATTTGATGGGCAGGGCGATGCCTTTTTTGAGGCGGGGGAGTTATGGTATGAGGTGTGATCATTCAGTGCATGCTCCAAAAGTGGGACTCCCAGTTTTGTAATTAGGGTCTTTGGTAACAGTCCTCTTTCAGCAGGACCATAAAATCCCTTGGTCCATAGGCTCACTGGCAGCACTATTTTTAGCATGCAACGCTACGTCTCTTTCCCTTCAAAGGTTGGGGACATGCGTTGAGGCAGACTTCAGCAGGAGCAGTGCTACTTTTGAGAGTTGATCACTGGAGTCAGGGTAACACAAGGACTGATTCAGTAGCGTCACTGTGTCCTTACAAACTGCCACCAACTCTCTACCCTCCTGTTAAAGCAGCCTGAAATATTAGTTACAAATCTGACTTGTCAGGGCCAGGTTCTGCTGTGGTTACAATGTGCAGCACATGATACCCGGGGAAGTTTTCACTTGGAGGTGATGGTGGGAAGAACAAGAATATGAGAGAAGCAGAGGACTGTTAGAGCATTGTCACTGTGTGATAAGCAATTTGTTTGCGAGAGGCTTGGTGTTTTCTTCCAGTGTTCTTGGGCTTGGTAAGTGCTCACTAAAAAGAGCAATTTTTAGGCCTCCAGCTGTTCTTTACAAAACGCTTACTTCAGAGAATCATTAGTTGCTCAGTATTTGTACTCTTGTATTGGTTAACTGAATATCATGCTAATTGTTGTCTTTCTCAACTAGGTAACTTTTTTTTTTTTTAAATTGAGTTATTGGGATTTATTTTTTTTTCCCCATCTGAAATGCTCATGTGTCAAAATGGAAATGTTTTACACAAAAATGTTTTTTATATGCAGTGATTTTCAGTTTTTCACCTTCTGCATTTAAATTTCTGGTCAAATGGCAAGACAGAGACCTGGTCAAAATGGCCAGTAACTGAATAGCTTGGGATCTTAAGAGTCATAGAACCATTTTGGTTAGAGAAGACCTTGAAGATCATCAAGTGCAACCATTATCTAACTCTACCAAGTCTTGTGCCAAACCATGTCCCTTAGTACCACATCTCTGTGCCTTTTAAACATGTCTTGTATGAGATGTAAGAAACTCTGGCCAAACAGAATCACAGAATCACAGGAACGGTCAGGTTGGAAAAGACCCCGAGGATCACCAAGTCCAACCAAGAACCCTACTCTACAAGATTCACCCCTAAATCATATCCCCAAGCACCACATCTAAACAACCTTCAAACACATTCAGAGATAGTGACTAAACCACCTCCC
>VWYK01037107.1:3301-17806 GCA_013399775.1 Semnornis frantzii | reverse complement strand
AAGAGAAGCAGGAGATGTTTTGGGAAAACTTAAAAGCAGCCTTGAAGTCTTAGAACAGGCTTTCAGCCCTTGTTTCAGCATATTTCCACAAAGGACACATGTCAGTGTTTTTTCCTGCTAAGATTTTTTCTTTTTTTTTTTTTTTTTTTAATGGCTAAGGAGAGCCTGCTTTGTTCTGTAGAACTTTAATTATCATCTTACTAAATGAGAAAGACACACTTTGGGCTTTCCAGTGATTTGATATACTGATCTTTCAAAATCCCTGCAAATAACTATGACATTTGGAAGCCACGCTGGACTTCATGTCCTTTTCTACTTTTATTTAGTTGAATATAAGTTATTTCTGTAGTTCTTCACCCTGTTACCATATTCCTGATAGCTCCTAACAGTGCCATTTTAATTTACAAATTAAAATAAAATTGCTTCAGTACTCCCCCATAGTCTGTTGTTCTTCTTTGCTTTATTTATAGCATCGTCATGCAATGCAAAGGTAATTAAAATGAAATTCTGAAAAAAATCTCAGGACTTGTAATAAAGCAAGTTCTCTGAAGCCCTACCATTGTAGTGCAAAATATAACAAAACAACAACACAAAAAACCCCAAACCAACCCAACCAACCAAAAAAAGCCCCAAAGAAACGAACCAGAAAACCAACCAAAAAAAAAAAATAAAAAGTATATGAACTTCTGTTCACAAACTTGTTATTCTAGCTACTTACACCAGAGTCCATACAATGCACAGATGTGAGTTTACTCAATACCTGCAAAGTAAGTAGCCTGGCACATTCTACCGTGATTGTGGTGAAAGCCAGAGGTGTAGAATCACTGATGGTTGTTTCTTTTCTTAGGCTTCTTTCTCTCTGCAAGTACTTTTTTCTCCCTTCACTGTCACCACCATGTTCACTTCTATCTAACCACAGAAACAGCTAAAGTCTTCCAGTTGTGGGGTGCAAGTACATGTTTCTAATGAGTGGGCTAGACAGCCTTGCAGATTGCCTCACTTCTTGTTTCTGCTCTTCTGCTTTTCTTTCCATTTAGGTAACTGCTGGACCATGCACCTCTTACAGCTTTATATATCTTCCTTTATAAATGGTGCAGAAAATCACACTGGTAAGAGACAATCTTTCTACTTCAGTATAAGGTATCTTCTAGAGCTATTGTACTGCTGTTAATCAATTATAAAGGGAGTTTAGACAGGTAGATACAGATGTTCATATTAAGGTAGCTGATGGCATTCTAACTGCCTGGAGTCACAGTTGTTAGAGGTTTCTTATGCTTTAGATATTCTTGTGTGTGCTGGTTTGAGCTAATTGGAATATTTTTAAATAGTGAAAATTATACTGCAGGCTGTGAAGGAAAACAATGGTGATGTCTACTTCACTCACAGGCTTGCTGTGAATGTTTACAAAAAGATAAGAGTCTCTCGAGCTGGCAGTCTGGGTCACGGGGCACTTGCTTCTTGGGTCTTGGGCTAGCAGCTTCTCAGGCACAGCTTCTTGGACTAGCAGCTCTGGCTTCTCCTCTCTGCTGAATAACTCCATTAACCACTTTCCTTCTAATCCCCTCCTTCGTCTGATTCTCCGAAACCTTGGGGTAAGGTGTGGGGGTGGGGAGAAGGCGGAAGGGTGGTTGGGAGCCCCTCCTGGGGTCTCTGATTTCTGGGAGGGGTGTTGTGTGTCTGTATTACCTTAAACTTGTATATTTCTGTAAATATTCCTGTATATACTGTATATATTTGCTTGTATATTGTGCTAAGCTGTAAATAGAGCTTCATCTCTTAACGTCCAGCTGGCTGAGAATCTAATCTGGGTCATTTCAAAGTGTGTGGGGGGCGGGGAACTCCCAAACCGTCACATTGTGGGAACCTGAAACTGTCCCTGAGGTGTGCATTGCTCTAACTGAGTACTTCCATGCTGCACTTTGCTTGTATTGCTGGAGCTTATGTACAGGGGAGTGTGAATGAATCTTGATTAATCTTTATACATGCAATTATTCTGTGTTTCTGACTGTTTGAAAACATGATAAAAATTGATTGCATACATGTCTCTGCATTGGCATGTATGTACATATTCATATATATATATATATTCATATATATATATGCATCTGTGCACATGTATATATTCATACTCATATCTATACACACACAGACAAGAGATGACCATTTATGTGGATGTAGCCTGCAAACATCACTTTCAGTTCTACTTTTCTGTCACAGTGATATCTCTAGCTTAGTCTAAAGTCTGCTACAAAAAGATTTTTCTGTTTCTGCTTTGTAGAAGAATAGCTCATGGGTTAAGGCTGAACTCCAAGTAACTGATAAGCGAATCATCTGATAGCAAACACCGAGCACTGATAAAACAGATTAGGAGACTGCAGCACTAGAGGTAATGAGGAAAATATGTCTTGGTGGTCGTTTCAGAGAGGATCAAAGAGAGGCAGGGGAAACCTAGGCTTTCATACAGTATGCTCTTAGTATAGAATCAACCTTCTATGGGTTGACACATTTAAAAGGACTGATAGTATTACTGCTTCTACGCCAATCAGATCCTCTAGATGGGAATTCCCCTTCTTACATAGTGGTGAAGAGGTGAAGTGAGAAAGAAACAGCAGCTTCAGAGGAAACTTGATAAAGAGCAATCTGCAAAAGAGAGACAGAACACAAGAGAGGTTAACCAGCGTACAGGCACCAGAGCTGGAGCTGGCATCCCTGGGTACATCTTCTGCACAAAGGTGAGTTTGCATGTGAAAGGAGGCTGGTGATGCAGAGGAAGAGAGTGGAGCTGCAATGCCTGAGAAAGAAGCAAGAAGGGAGTATCGGGAAGAGGCTGACTAATTCCTGCCACTGAGTCCTTAATCTCGGCATGAGGGATTCGGGGTGTCTGGGGCTTCTGGCCAGGGGGCAGCTGCTCCAGGAATGCAGGATAGGGGGAGATTTCCAGCTGCATGTCAGGGAGGCAGCAAGAGGAAGGTTCACCATTAGAGCATGATGATGGCAGCAATATCCTTCATGAAATAGGAGAGCTGAAAGCAGAAAATGAAAAAGAGACAAGCTGGGTCAGACTGCAATTTCTGCTCCTAGCCCTGCCCTTATGGGAGGATACCTTGTATTTGCTTTGTCCTGCTTGTATGTTGTCTCTTGTCTGTCGATATTGGCTGCCCAGTGAAGGCTAAGTGTGAAGGTGGGCTGTGTTTGCTTCAGGAATTCAATCAGGAAGAAGCTCATTCAGCAGTGGTCTTGTGTAGATGGGATCAGTCATCTCCTCATCTAACTCTGCCCTGTTGCACATGCTCTGCATTGGAAACAAGAAGGGGCATGCCTCTGTGTGTGTGTGTGCGCACGCACATACATGCTGTTAAAGCACTGCTGGTGGGGGATAGTCAGGATGTGTTGAACCACACACAACCAAGTGGAAAGCAGCAGCTTTCCATGTCTGCTTGTGGATCAATTCCTGCACCAACCAGTGATCCTCCTGCTGCAGACCCTGTAGTAATGCTCAAACTTACCAGCCTTCCTCTAGCTTGATAATGTTCCCCAAGTCAGAATCAATTTGCACACTACAGACGCACTTTATTTTGGGAGTTACGTTAGCCTTTGCTAGCATTTATAGAACCTTGTTCTGTTGGCACTAACAGTTTTCTTTAAGGACATGCACTTGTTTCCTCAAGTACTTCTACTGGCCTGAGCTGGGGAAGAGATTCCTGTTTGTATCTGATGTTTCAGGCTCTATGTCCATAACCCAGAAACACCTTGGATGTCTAGCTTATTACAGCACTTTATGCTTTATGATATAAGGGCATCTGTGCCAACTCCAGTATTATTAGCTGCATTTCAATTTTTATGCACCTATTTTATTTTTGTTTCAACACAACAAAGTGATCTCTTCGTAGGCAACTGATGTCATGGATTGGGACTATATTCCTGAGTGGGTGGACAGAGGCCCAAAACACTCCTGCAAGTCAGGATCTTAAGCTGAGTTATTGGATAGGAGTAGTAAGGTGAAGAGATTGGCTGAAAATTAATGAGGATGGGATGGGGATTTCCCTGAGTGCTTGCATTATAGATGAGCAAAAAGCCTTGGAAAAGATATTCAAGGAAGTGACATTAAAGAAAAGTATCCTGTTAGCACCAAATGGGGTTCAATCCTGCAGTCTCCGGTTGGTTTCAGGATGGTAAAATGCAGAGCCACTGGGCTCAAACAATGTTTCCAACATAAACATCAGCATCTGCCTAGTGCCCTTCTATGCTGTAATTTTCCATCTGTAAATAACCTAACTATAGATTGATTTTAGCCAGCCAGGGTGTGTGGTTGTTTCTTTTTCTAGTAGGAAGCATTTTGATGGCAACTTTTAAAATCCCACTTAGATTTGTTGCTTATGAAACTCATTTTACTCACAGCTTTGCTCCTGTGATTTACAGCACTGTGTTATTCAGCCAGTCTTGAAAGACTGAAAAAGCTCTGTAAAAAAGCCTCGTCTGGACAGTAGGTGAGTGTGACTACAATTCTCTGGGTGGAATTCAGGTGCATAAATCTCTAGGTATCCAAATTACAGTGCTCTGTTTTATGTTGATAAGGTAATTTCTCTTGGAGTCATCCCATCTTAACGTGAATGCCTTAAGACACATGATGCAAATTGCCCCTGAAAGTTGTTATTTCTCTTCATTGGTGTTGGAGAATGTGGAGGTTGACCCTCTCAGCTGTGGGCATCTAAAGACGGGGGAGAGCAATGTGCCCTTCAAGATCCAAAGCTCTATAGGAGAGAGAGACAGAGATTAAAGGAAAATAACGCAAGAGGGCAAAATGTTTATAGTTCTTCAGATCATGACAACTTTTTCTCCTCTCCACATATACCGAAACAATCTCAGCTAATTATCCCCCTTTTGAATAATTTTAAGCAACTTTGGCTAAGAATAACAAGAAAGGTAGGACTTGTCTCTATGAACTTATCTACATCAGTCAGTTATTGTAAAGCAAATTAGAGTATGAATTCCAAGTACTGTAGATATTTTCCACAGAGTCTCAGTTGGATGGCTGAAGGAGAAAGTACTCCTTGGTGAGCCAATCTAATCCAATTAACCTGATACAGAGCCCATGATGATCTTTGGGAACCCGGTCATTGGTTCATTTTGATGCTTTTCAAGAAAGCATAGACCAGAAAAATTATTATAATTCAATAGGTAATATGAGTTTTGAAGGGAAGACAGTTCTTTCAGGCTTCAAGAATTGTTTTTCCAACTTCTCTGAGGAACAAGAGAATTAAAGACAACTTCTTGGGAGCAAGGATGGGCAGCAACCTCTGTAACACAAAAAGAAGTGACACAGGATCCACAGGTATGTGGCTTCTGGATCCACAGGCCGGACATTTAGAAGAAGGTTTTCACAGAAAGAGTGATTGGTCCTTGGAATGGGTTACCTGGGAAGGTGGTGGAGTCACCGTCCCTGGAGGTGTTTAAGAGGAGGCTGGATGAGGTGCTTAGTGCCATGGTTTAGTTAATTAGAAGGTGTTAGGTGATAGGTTGGACTCAATGATCTTGAAGATCTTTTCCAACCTGGCGATTCTGTGATTCTCTTGTCCATCCAGCTGATCTGATCTGCAGGAGGCTCCAAAAGCCCCTGGCTCTTTCTTGTGGCTGGGTCTGGCCTTCCCTCTAACTCAGAGAAAGAAAACAGAAAATCCACTAGGAGAAACAAAGGATGGTGGCTCATGTTGTAAAACTGGGATTTGACACATGTATAGGAGTGTCTCTGTAGTAAAAAGTGGATATATAAAATAATATTTACAGATCCCGAAGAAAAAGACCTAAGATGGAGCTGAGGGGCAATGTATGGAGTCTGAAGAACACAAGGGACATATCAGTAATTATTTTGTGATTACTCAGACATTTAGCTGAATCTGCAGATTAGTGCAGCTGTTAATTGATTTGATAGTTTCATTCCAAAATTTGAAACCACAGGGGGAAAAATAAATTCAATGTATGTATCATTTAAGAAGGGATTCTTCAATATTTGCATATTTTTTTTGCAATTAATCTTACTCTAAGGAGTGTAAACCCCAAATATACTTACAGTGCCTTCACAGGACAAGACAGCAAGGTTATGTTTCAGATGTATCCAAAATGTAGTCTTTTAAAAACTGATTATTCATGTCATATTTTCTCTGACCATGTTTCATAACTTAGGCAAAATAATGACTGCATGCATGTGGCGAGTGTGGGCCATCTACCTGGTCTTAGCTGCAAACCTCTCTGAGGAGCAAGTGCTGAAGCAGGCTTGTCCTTCATGTGATGCCACTCAGCTTTGCAACTGCTCTTCCATGGGCTTGGACTTCATCCCTCAGGGGCTGATGGGCAAAATCACAGTGTTAGACCTGTCCCACAACAGGATAGAGCACGTTCGATCCCAGGATCTGCAGCAGGCTGTGAACCTGAGAGCCCTGCTGCTGCAGTCCAACAAAATCAGCTCAATAGATGAGGACTCGTTTCATTCCCTTGGGAAACTGGAGCTCTTGGACTTATCAAATAACAGGTTGGCTCACTTGTCCCCTGTGTGGTTTGAGCACCTTTTCTCACTCCAGCACCTCCACCTTCAAGGGAACTCCTACAGAGACCTGGGGGAAAGCTCCCCTTTTTCTAGCCTGAGGAACCTGAGCTCTCTGCACCTGGGCAACCCACGGTTCTCCACAATAAGGCGAGGGAACTTTGAGGGCATCGAACTTCTTGACAAGTTGTGGATTGATGGTGGCAGTCTCAGTCAGTATGAGCCGGGAAGTTTGAAATCAGTTAAGAAGATAAATTACATGATCATAAACATAAGAAATATTAATGTTTTCTCAGCAATTGTCAGTGACCTTTTGCACTCTGTTGAGTGGTTAGAAGTGATAAAAGTATCATTCAGTGTACCAGCTGATATGCAGCTACTGAGAATTATGTCTTCCTCTTTTGCAAAGAAAATTTCTTTTAAACAGACCTTTTTAACAGATGCTACTGTGTCTGAGATTGTCAGCATTTTAGAAGACATGCCAAAATTAGAAGAGGTGGAGATGATAGACTGTAATCTCGGGGGAACTGGACACTGGGGAATAGAAATTCAAGCAAACCAGTCAAAGACTCTTAGAATTCTGACAATAAGGAAATTAATTATACAAGAATTTTATCTGTTTGAAGACCTTCACGCTGTGAAAAATCTAGTATCAGTTCTTACCAAAGTCACAGTTGAAAACACCAAGGTCTTTTTAGTACCATGCAGCCTTTCACAAAATCTTCTGTCACTAGTATACCTTGACCTTAGTGCAAATTTGCTTGGAGACCAGAGTTTGGAACATTCAGCCTGTAAGGGTGCCTGGCCTTCAATAGAAACTTTAAATTTAAGTCAGAATTCACTGAGTGACTTAGGAAAGACAAGTAAAAGTTTGTCTCATCTAAGAAACCTACTTCTCTTAGACATTAGCCAAAATAATTTTGGTGATATTCCAGATGAGTGTGAATGGCCCCAAACCCTGAAATTTTTAAACCTCTCCAGCACTCAAATTCCTAAACTAACAACCTGCATTCCCCCAACACTGGAAATTTTGGACGTCAGCGCAAACAGCCTGAGGGAGTTTGGGCTGCAGCTGCCGCTCCTCAAAGAACTGTACCTTGCTAAAAACCAGCTGAAGGCCTTGCCGGGTGCCGTGTCCGTTCCCAACTTGGTGGCCATGTCAGTCAGAAGAAACAAGCTCAACAGTCTCTCCCGGGAAGAGTTTGAATCCTTCAAGGAAATGGAGCTGCTGGATGCCAGCGACAACAACTTCATCTGCTCCTGCGAGTTCCTTGCTTTCATCCACCAGGAGGCCAGGATAGCTCAGGTGCTGGTGGGGTGGCCAGACAGGTACATCTGTGACTCTCCCCTGGCCGTGAGAGGGGCGCTGGTCGGAGCCGTGCACCTCTCCGTGATGGAGTGCCACAGGTCCCTCATGGTGTCGTTGATCTGTGTCCTGGTGTTCCTGGTCATCCTCGTCCTGGTGGGCCTCGGCCACAAGTACCACGTGGTCTGGTACCTGAGAATGACTTGGGCGTGGCTCCAAGCCAAGCGGAAGCCGAAGCGAGCCCCCGCAAAGGACATCTGCTACGACGCCTTTGTGTCCTACAGCGAGAACGACTCTGACTGGGTGGAAAACATCATGGTGCGGGAGCTGGAGCAGGCCTGCCCCCCCTTTCGGCTCTGCCTCCATAAGCGGGACTTTGTGCCCGGGAAGTGGATTGTGGACAACATCATCGACTCCATAGAGAAGAGCCACAAAACACTCTTTGTGCTGTCGGAGCACTTTGTGCAGAGCGAGTGGTGCAAATACGAGCTGGACTTCTCGCACTTCCGCCTCTTTGACGAGAACAATGATGCAGCCATCCTCGTCCTGTTGGAGCCCATCCAGAGCAAAGCGATTCCCAAGAGGTTCTGCAAGCTGCGCAAGATCATGAACACAAAGACCTACCTGGAGTGGCCTCTTGAAGAAGAGAAGCAGGAGATGTTTTGGTTTAATTTGAAAGTAGCTCTAAAATCCTAAAGAATTTCAAGAACAGAGTGCTAAGCCACTGTAAATTCTATTACTTGCTGTGAGATTACTTTCCTATTGTGTTCATGAATTGCTCTGATTTGGGCTGGAATAGAGTTAATTTTCTTCATAGTTGCTTCTGTAGTGTCATGGTTTGCACTTTTGTCCAAAATGGTTTTGATAATGGAGGGATGTTCTAATTATTGCTAAACAATGCCTGCACAGCATCTGTTTCTCAAGCTGTCCTGTCAGTGGGTAGTCAAGGGATTCATGGTTATTTGGGAGAGGACACAGCTGGCACAGCTGATTCCAGCTGATCAAAGTAATGTCCCATACTATAAAACATTGTGCTGAGCAATAAATTCTGTGTGAAAGAAGTGGGAAGGGAAGATGTTTGGAATTACGATGTTTGACTTCCCAAGTAACTGTTACGTGTGATGGGGCCCTGCTTTCATGGAATTGGCTCAACATTCACCTACAGATGAGAAGCATTGCATGAGTTCCTTATTTTGCTTTGCTTACATGCAACTTCGGTTTACCTGTTGAACTGTCTTGACATCAACCCAGTCGTTTTCTCACTTTTACCTTTCCAATTCTCTCCCTCACCACACTGCAGGGGGAGTGAGCGAACAGCTGTGCAGCACTGAGCTAATTTCCAGGGTTAAACCATAACTTTCTACGCCTGTTAAGCAGCAGTGTTAGCAAAAGCTGTTTCATTAAAATATTTAATGATGAAAAGTGCTTTAGATATACAGCTATGCAGTTTGTGTAGCTCTCTCTTCAGAAAAGCTTCAGGACAGAGCTTGACTAGCCAAGTGTTTTTCTGTGTTATTTTATGTAAATCACTTCTAAACAAATACAATAAAAAATAATTTATGAAGCAAGGATTTTTGTCCTGCTCTCCTAGTTAGTGTATCTAAGGATTGATTCTCAGCACTATTTCACAACCACTGTAAGTGAAATATTTGGATCTCATGAGGATTGTGGCTACAAGGCTTAATGTAAAAATGCACTTCCACTCTGCAGTTTTGGCTGTTGTACCAAGTGTGTTCTATGGAAGACAACTTTCTCAGTGGAAGACACCTGTAGAGGATTATTTCTGACTGCATTCAATGTACCATATGTGAGAATAGATGCTTCAGAATAAGGTCCAAATGCTCTTCTGATTTTCTCAAAAGAGTTCTAGTTATTCCCAGCCAGAATATGGGAAACACTAAGATATATGTATTCTTTGAATCCAACATCATATTCCTTTCTCTGTTCAGCAGCTTCAGTGCAGGCATGAAAAGAGTGTTTCCTAGTTTTCTGCTGTCTCTGGAAACACAGTCCACAAAACCAGAAGAGGCAGAGAGCATCCCACCTCAGACATTGTGTTTGCTGTCAGCTGTGGCCACATTGTCTTGAGAAGCTTGGTAGGACATGGTCTCTGATTGCTGAACAAGTGGGATAAATGGGAGACTCTGGCACCAGGCTCTTCATTAAGAGATGATTTACAATAAAGGAGTATGCTAGGTGATACCTGCCTTGCAGCCACAGCAAATTTCAGATGAACAATGACAGATCAAATCTGGTTCGACAGAGGGACAACTAACTTCTGAATCAGGGCAGGGTTTAGGCACAGTGAAGGACATTTCCAAAGTATGTACAGAAGAAGACCTTAAAAGCCTTGACATGGAAATGCCTACAGCATTTGGCTGTGATGAGATCATGTTCAAGCTAGTGGGTTTCTTGTTGTGTTTTGGTCTTGGGCATCTAATATACACAATCTCTTTTCAAGTACCTCAGTACTTGTAACTGAGTTGGTACATCAGAAGTCTCAGTTCACAGCTATTTTCCTGTTTTATTAACTGATTTTAGGAAGTTCTTCACACAGCCAAGATGTCAGAAGTCCCCATGTCCTTTGCTAGCCATTACAAAGAGTTAGTTGAACTCTTCAGTCTTTTAAAATTAAGTACAAATATGCATACGATCATAGGCAGGTAAGTATCCAACATCTTGCATTTTCATTAATTTGAGTCCTGTTCTAGACCCAATGAGTAATTAATGCTTTTGATGGTGCCTGTAAAAACTGATTGCCAAACCAGCAGATAGCAAAGCCCTTCCAAAAGTTGTCCATAAAACATATGTGTGTTCCCACATAATCTGTTGTTAATCAAGTTGGAGGGGAAAAAAATGCAACAGAAGGTAAATTTTGGTGTTTTTCTCAACCAGAATAGAAGGACTGTTGGGTTGAACTCTTTGTTGGTTTTCAATTATTTAAATTCACTTTTTTTTTTCTTTAATAGTAAAGTTCAAATTAAAAATACTCCTTACATATGGCTAAAACACAAAAAGTAAGTCAAACTTTGCTTTCATTCAAGCAGGTTTCTACAGATGTAGCACCAGATCTTCAACTATCACTTCATTTTCTAAAGGAAAAATGTTTATCAAGTACTCCGAGAAGGGGGAAAAAATAGGATTTGTTCTGAAAGTGGTTTACATCTATTTTGTTATTTCCTTAAAGAACAGAATATGCTGCATGGTCTTTCTAAACCTGTGATTTGCATTCTTTAAAATGTTCCTCTTGTTACAAAAATTATTTCCCTGTGTCTTAAAATCAAGAAGGAAGATATCTTTGTACTTTTTTTTTTTTCCCCACTAGCTTACTTAGAGTCTTAGATGTGATAAAGCCAAGCAAAACTATCATCTTGCCTAAATATCATTGTTCCTTAATAATAATTGGCTTTCCATTTATTTAATGTGACCATCTCATCCCACCGCTGCAGATCAAAAGAAGAATTAGTAAGTTATCAGGCTAGGGTTTTGAAAATTCAAATTAAAAGCACACTTGTTAGGAAATGGGTATAGGTTACTCAATACCCTCTTCAAATCGACTTTCTCAGAGCAGTATGGGCAAGTCTGGTTCTTGCCAACAGTGTATCAACCATGGATGCAGAATTCATGCAACCTGGTATCAGCTGTATTGTTAAATAATCTTTCAAAACATAAACAAGGCCCAGTCCTTACATCTACAAGGCTAGTCAAACTGTCAACTGGTAATTTTAATGATGGCCTTGTTTTGTAACTGAATGTGGTGGGTTTAAAAATTACACTACACTGAGTGACTTCACGTGACTTGAAATACTTAGAATGTTTAGATCTATTTTAAAGTTGAATCCAACATCCTGAATGTCCAGACCTATGTTCAGATTTTCCAGTTGACAAGCACACAGGATACTTTTATGAACCACAGGAGGGGATAATTAGTAATATTGTTCCAGCATCTATGCAATACCTTCCTTTTACCTTCTGAAATGCAAAATGCTCTTTGGTATACCTGAGCAGGAGACACTGGGTCTTCTATCAGCCAGTTGGGTATATGTATGTGCCGTCAGTTGAGAAGGGTTCCACACCTGTCTTTAAACTATCCAGCAAGCAGAGTCAGAGGAAATGCTCTGCAGTACACAGGAACTTCAATTACCAGAACTTACCAATAGGTCAGCATGCCCAGTCTAACACACAGACAGGCACACTCACACAGGCTGTGCGTGAAGTGCCTTGAAAGCAAAGTTAGGCCTGAAATTGTAATGTCACAGCAACTTTTGCAGCAGTTTGTGTGCCTAAAATCTCCATGGCCTTGTATCATAGAAGTGAAATATATTTAATGCTCCTTTTGTGCCCTGTTTTTTTCTAGGCATGGTTTTACTTCCTTTTATTTCTTGGTATTTATTGCCACGGATATTTTTTTTTTTTTTTGATGCAACATAAAGGAGGAGAAAACAACAGTTGTACAATTACACAGAAAAGATATGCAGGACAGCTGGCAGGTATTTTCAATGACCCTTTCTTCATTTATATCCACAAAAATGTTCTCACTGAAGACTGTACAGATGTCATTGGACAAATTTCCTGTTAGTATGCCACTAATGTTGCTAAACTGTCAAAATGAAGTTTACAGGAAAAAGAAAAGAAGCCAAATGACAACAAAAGATTTGCTTAGAGTCAAGGATGCAGAGACATATTTTAAGCTCTATTAAAGATATGGAAAGTACAAAAATAGATAGAGTTATCTTAGTTTACTAATGCCAGGAGGCACAGTTACAAAGAAATAATTAAAATCTTACTGCTGATGCAAGAACTTTAGCAATCATCTGCTTGGTTTTAAGTAACTGGGATGTAAGACAACTGTGCTAGGTAATCGCCTTATTTGGGAGGGGAAGATAAGAGCTATAAAAAGGAAGGGTCAAGAAGAGTCTTTCACAGATTTGGGGGAAGTAAGGAGCTTTTCTTCGTATGACAATTAGGAAAATTATGTAGTCTCTTGTACCTAGGGACCTGCCTGTTGGAAACTCTGAAGTGCCCTCTAGCATCTGCCACTGGCACAGGAACAACTCCCAAGGAAAGTGAGGCTAGCTCACTGCAAGAGCATCCAGTAAACTTTATTATCATGAACCCAGAGGCACAAGAGGTTCAAGAGCTTGCTTACAGTTCCTGCAAGTAGTATTCAGGATGATGGTTCCCAGTACTTACACCAATGGTGCAAACCACATAGTCAGAACAAATGACTGCAAAGTCTTTTCCCATTGCTCCATAGTATAGTCTGTAAAAAGCAATGTCACAGGAAAATCCATGGACTGGATTCTGCCATAAAACCACAGGAGTACTCTTTGTCAATTGCATGTCATGTTTGATAAACTCTAGTTTAGAGGAACTTACTCATTTTGCAGTTGGAAGAAGATTCCTTCAAATTCAAATCCTAATGTCCATTTTTGCAATCTGTGAAGATTTGTTCCAGACACAGTCTTATTTGCTCTTCTCCTTCTACAGGTTTCCTTTGAGAAGCAAAAAAACCACACAACCAACCAACCAAACCAACAAAAAAACCAACAAACAAACAAACAAACAAATCCCCCCCAAACAAAAAAAACATATACCCCTCCCAAAACACCAAAAAGACAACCCAAACCCAACGTGAAACAAAACAAAACAAAAAGCATACTGTGTGTTCTTCTCAAGGGAAGCTTGAGTTGCTCTGAAATTGAGGGAACTGGTAACAACTGAGAGAATTCTCCATTTTGACAGGGATCTCCTCCATAAAACCTGATAATGAAATAGAAACAGCTCACATCTGCAACTAACGGCTGGCAAAAGCGAGACAGTCATTTCAAAGTAATGACATCCTCTGGTTCCATTTTGCATAGTTCAATTTGATGAACAGATTGGCAAACTACAGAACTCATACAAAAAAATTGGCTTGTACAGCATCTGACAAAGAAGGGCTTTTGGCCCTAGAACAATAATGTTAGTCTGCCTTGCATGCTGTAAATAATTAGTGCAGTAAATGGTTAGAACACTGAAATACAACTTATCAGATGCCCTCATCCTATCCTCAAAAAAACCTAACCTCCTGTTGATTGAATTAATGCTACTGAAAAAAACCCCAAAACCAAACTCATATTAAACTTGTTTTCTAGGTCAAGTTATACGTGATGACCATAGAACTAAAGCTTTGGAAGCAAGCTTTTGCCTTTAAGCCTTAGAGCTGCTCTTACAAACTTTCAGAAAGGCACTTTTGGCTGCATTAATTTGGGATGCCTGCTTAGTTAAATATAACCATCTTACTGACAGATTTTCTTAAAAGCTCTTTCTACAGCTCAACAAAATGCTGTGGCTTAAATTCTTAAATCTTATTTTTTTAATTTTTTCCTAACTGAAATTATATAAAACTTAATATGTGTGTTTGCTTGAACTTCCCACCATGATTGAATAGTCTACTTCTTTTCCAATAAACGAACATTTGAAACACACTGAAGAGTCGAAAGTCCTGTAATGGCAGTTCTCTCCATGATCACATTAATAAACAATGGATTTGGGATTGTGGAAGCCTGATGATGACAAAGATAAAGCAATTTGTGTTTATAGACTTATTACTACTAAAATTTTAAAAAAAAATTCTGAGGAGAGATGTTTTTCAAATTCATCTTTGGTCTGGGGGGGG
>VWYK01037105.1:13158-25453 GCA_013399775.1 Semnornis frantzii | reverse complement strand
TTTAAATTTCAGTATCTACATGGAGATTTGCTGCATATTCAGCGTGGCACACGGATGGAGTGGCTGCTTTGAACTGCTTTTGCAACAATGGATTCTGCTTGACTGATAATGAAACCATGGGATAGACCTCAGGGAGGTGAGTCATATGGTAATTTGTTCTTGAAGTTTCCTTGGAATGTTAGAAACTGTGATCTTTCTGGAAAAAAAAAATCTCTTATTTTAATTATTTTAATTTATTAATTTTTTAAAGTCTACTTCCTGGGGCCATGGCAGATGTTGTGTTGGAGTGGCACCCAACGAGTTTGTTCTGATGTAGTCCAGCGCTTGGTTGGCATTCTGCTATTGTGTGAATATTTTGGGTAGTTCTTTTGCAGCAAAGATATTTTATTTAAGCAGGGCACATTGTTAGGCACACACATGTGGTGCCATGGAGCCCCAGAAGATGCATGAGACATAATGTTGAGCTGCAGGAACACAATAGCAATGAGTCACTGGAATCCCTTGTTGGTCACAAGAGTTTGAACAACTGCAGTGATAATCTTTGGAGACAATGTACAACTCCAGTGGTATGTGCTATCTGCTCTGTGGTCTCCCTCAGTTAGCTGCTTGGCTGGCTTGGCTTCGTGGGTATTCTAATCATGTTGGCACAGTCACTTTGATTAACGGCAACATGCAGCTTGCAAGTCTCTGGGCTTGTGCCGACCTCAATAAAGTTTTCTCTTTTCAACTTTCATCAGCTTCCTCAGGGCACCAGGAGTGTTTTGCACAGCTTTCTTTGGTGGCTGGTGGATGCTGAAACTTGGGGTTCAGAGGAGTGCATCTACTTCTCTGTACCTTTGTGACAATTTAGTTTTTAAAAATAGAAGTGAAGGGAGGAATGCAGGATTCTCAAATCTTAATTTGTTGTTTTGGTTTCTTGGGTTTGTTGTTTTTTTTTCATGAACTTCACAGTAGGTCCCAGGTCAACTTTAAGCATCAGCTTTAGTCCCTTCTTCAGTAAGAGTAGTCCCATCAATGTGACGGAGATATGGGTTTAAACTGGCAGAAGGAACATTTAGACTGGATGTTAGGAGGAAGTTCTTGCCAGTGAGGGTGGTGAGGCATTGGAACAAGTTGCCCAGGGAGGTTGTGGCTGCTCCCTCCCTGGATGTGTTCAAGGCCAGGTTGGCAGAGGCCTTGAGTGAGCTGTACTAGTGGGAGGTGTCCCTGCCTATGGCAGGGGATTGGGACTAGATGATCCTTGAGGTCCCTTCCAACCTTACCATTCCATGGTTCTATGATTCTATATGGTTTAGGGTGCACCTTGTGGAGTAGGATTATTAGTTGGACTTGGTGATCCTGAGAGTCTTTGCCAGCTGGAATGTTTCTGTGATTCTGTGATGCATTTCTGTCGAATCTGTTGAATCTTCACTTGTTACTTTCACAGTGTGTTTTTCAGAGGCACATTGAAAGCATTCTTGATCTTACTTGATTTCTGCAGTGTTCTGACTTCTGGTTGATTTTACAGTCAGGTAAACAGCCTTGCAAGGCCTTTGGCAGAATGGGGGAAAGTTTAATTCCTGCTATTCCCCAACCTAGAAGAAATAAAAGTTCAGTATCTCATATTACACTTGAGGAAACGGATGGGATATGAAATCCATGTGGTAGTTCTAGTAGTGGTTTTTTTTCTGCAAGTTGGCTCTTGACAATTTCGCTCACCCCTCTTCTGTTTCTTTTTAAGGAAATACAGTATTTTCAGTGGTCATCACCTACTACCATGTGGTCCTTGAATACCATCTCTGCTACTGAAAGTAGGGATGTCTTCTAAAAGACAACTCAATCAGGTCAGAAGGATATTTAACTTAGATGCTGTGAAAGAGCAAGTGCTCAGTGCCAAAATTTGGAATAAGCTGAGGTTTTGGAGGCAGAGCTCCCCAACTATCCAAAGATTTTGTTTCTTTTTATTTTAAATGTTCTTCAGATGGGGGTAGTTCTCCCAACTGTTGAAAGTGTTGTTTTAACAACAGGCAGTCTATAGATTCCTGCAGTTAAATATAAGGTAGCTTCCAGAAGGCATTTTGACAAGGGTCTTCATTTCTGCAAACCTAGAACAGCTTGTTTCTGGGAACTCTCTTTCACTTTAAACTCAGCTCTGCCTTGTCTTACAGGGGTTACCAGGTCAGATGCGCATTTTAGGGAGAGTCATCCTTCAAGCTTTAAAACCTTCCCCTCCCTTCTCTGCAGTGGTGTTGTTGGCATTCAATCTCACCCTTCCATTTTCTAATTGAAGAAAATGTGACTTGAAACACATAGCACAACAGCTGTGTGCTTGAGAACTGTGTCCAGTTCTTGGTCTCTCAGTTTAAGAAAGATGTTGAGGTGCTGGAAGGTGTCCAGAGAAGGGCACCAAGGCTGGTGAGGGACCTGGAGCACACAGCCCTGTGAGGAGAGGCTGAGGGAGCTGGGGGTGTGCAGCCTGCAGAAGAGGAGGCTCAGGGCAGACCTCATTGCTCTCTACAACTACTTGAAAGGAGGTTGTAGCCAGGTGGGGTTGGTCTCTTCTGCCAGGCACCCAGGGACAGAACAAGAGGACACAGCCTCAAGCGGTACCAGGGCAGGTTCAGGCTGTATGTTAGGCAGAAGTTCTTCCCAGCAAGAGTGATTGGCATTGGAATGGGCTGCCCAGGGAGGTGGTGGAGTCACCATCCCTGGAGGCATTTAAAAAGAGGCTGGATGAGGCACTTAGTGCCATGGTTTAGCTAATTAGAAGGTGCTGGGTGACAGTTTGGACTCGATGATTTTGAAGGTCTTTTCCAGTCTGCTTACTTCTGTCATTCTGTGATTCTTTAGCTTGGAGAGAAGGAAACTAAGAGGTAACCTCATTAATGTTTATAGAGATGTGAAGGGTAGTGTCAGGAGGACAGAGCCAGACTCTGCTCAGAGATGCCCAAGGACAGGTTAATTCTGTGATTCTGTGCGTTGCCGTTAAACCTTTTTGTTATAAGATTTTTTTTAAGTAGTGGTGAAGGAATGAGGAATGTTAAGGCCACTGTGCCATGTGGGGCATCAGGTATGTACCAAAGAACCTGAACCCGAGTCTACTCCTGAGTAGTTTGCTAATGTTAAGATTTCTTCTATTTACAGCTCTTCTTTAATTCCTCAAACAATTTTTAAGTCTTAAAGAAGCCTCTTATCCTTTGGGCAACACTTGCAATAACAATATTGTCTTGTCCATAATAACTTTGTTAGCTATTTATAGAGACAGGATGAGGGGCAATGGTTTGAAACTTGAAGAAGAGGAGATTTAGTTAGGGTGTGAGGAACAAGTTCTGCACCATGAGGGTGCTGGAACACTCCAACAGGCTGCCCAGGGAGGTTGTTTGGGCTCCATCCCTGGAGATACTCAAGATCAGTCTGGAGAGGGCTCTGTGCAACCTGATCTAGTGGAGAATGTCCCCGTTGACTGCAGCAAGGTTGGACTGGATGACCTTTTGAGGTCCATTCCAACCATTCTATGATTCTGTGGTTACTTTGAATACTCTAACAATGGGATCTGCATTTTCAGTCTTTTCAGTTAAGGGAAAAGAGTCCCCTTTATAACTTGTTTTGCCTTTTGTTAAAGAGACCGTTAGTTCATTTTTCTCTTCTTTCAGTTTGTCTTTTTCTATTGCCTCCTCCTTTTCTCTCTTCACTCACAAGCAATTTGCATTTATGTCTTCATTGTAGATTTTATTTCATGTTATAGAAGCTGCTGGCTTGTCACACATTAATTTGGCATTGTTAATCCTCTACAAACACATTTCTGGTACTGACTCCTTAAGAATACAGTTCTTTGAATACATTAATGCAAACAGAGTTTGTTAGTCTGTTAGTGAATAAGCCATCATTATTTCACTTGACTGTCTCCAGTCCCTGCTTATTGCATATAGAATTGTTTTGGTTGGAAAAGACCTTCAAGGTCATCCAGTGCAACCATTCTCTAAGTCTGCCATGGCTGGTGCTAAACCATGGCCCTTGGCACCACATCTCTGCCTCTTTGAAACACGTTCAGGAATGGGGATTTAACTAGCTCCTTGGGGAGCCTATTTGAGAACCATTTGGTCAAGACATTTCTTCTGATCTCCAACCCAAACTTTCCTGGTGCAAGTTGAGGCCATTTCCTCTTGTCCTATCACATGTTTCTATGGAAATGAGAAGAGACCAACCCCCCACCTTGCTGCAACCTCCTAGTTGTACACAGGATGCTTGCTTTTGGGTTCTAAATTACTCAATCAGTGAAAGTTAAGCACATGATAGCTGTGAAAATTGTCTTATTGTCAGCTATCTGTGCTATTATATATTTAAGAAGGCAGATCCCTCCCCTCTTTTTGGCTGAATACTCAAGCTGTAAAATGAGGGATTTTCTTACTTTGAAGGGAACTCACTTGTGTAGCTCTGCTGAAGAAAATAAGACACTTGGGTAGTATGGCAAGAGAGGATATACTAGTAGCTGTATCAGAAAATGAATGGGAAGTAATTGAAAATTCTCTGCTCTCTAACTGAATATCCAAAAAAAGGGAGAGAGGTGGAGTTTTCTTTTCCTTTGTTTTCTCTCTACACATTTTAAAATTGAACCCTAAAATAGTAGGAACCCTAGAAATGATATTAAAGTTATCGTTGGTGGTATTTAGTGTCCTCTGCCTTCTCTGCCTGCTGCTTGGCAATACTTTCTTTCACTTACTTTTGTAAGAAGAGTTTTGGGTGACTCCTGAGGAAGTTTGAGAGCATAAACCAAATAGAAGCTCTCCCTTCTATGCTGTGCAGAGGTCTGTCTCATCTCACAGATTATGGAAAGAGCCCAGGGGAATCCACATGGATGAAACCAGAGCCTGTGGCTATCCCCTAAGGTTTTGGTGTGTTATGTGGTGGCGATCAGCACGAGGAGCAGTGTGGTGCAGCTAAAGGTACTGTTTATTTTGCCACCTGTCTGTGCAATGCTTCAGAGAAGCTGAGTGGTTGATGTATGAAGATGTGTCAGGGTGCAGAAGTGCACAGAGTAGCACTCGCAGAACCCTGTGGTGACTCAGTGGAGAAGTACCTGAGAAAGCAATTGGTTTCGATTTATTCTGCCCCTTTTTAAAGGTGGTGGGGAAGAACAGGTTTGCAGTAAGAGGAGAAGAAGGTGAGGAAGGCTGTTTGGTTCAAGTTGCCAAAAGTAGGGAAATGGAGAGTAGAGGCTATCATTGCATCACTAACTCTCTTCTGACCTGCAATGTCCTATGCTCCTCTGTCATCCTTGTAGAATGGACAGTCCTTTACTAGTCTTTAAAAAGACCAATGCCTCACGAATGAAGGCTGTGGGGAACCTGATATAGCAATCACAAAGCAAATCACAGAAGGTTAGGGGCTGGAAGGGACCTCAAAAGATCATCCAGCCCAATCCCCCTGCCAGAGCAGGATCTCCTATACCAGATCACACAGGCACACATCCAGGCAGGTTTTGAATATCTCCAAAGAGGGACACTCCACAGACCCCCCGGGCACCCTGTTCCAGAGTTCTGTCATCCTCACAGGGAAAAAAATTCCTCCTCATGTTTCCATGGAACTTCCTATGCCTCAGCTTCCACCCCTTGTCCTGTCATTGGACATCACCCAGCAGAGTCTGGCTCCATCCTCCTGGCACTCACCTTTACATCTTGATAAACATTGATGAGGTCACCTCTCAGTCTCCTCCTCTCCAAGCTCAAGAGCCCCAGCTCCCTCAGGCTCTCCTTGTAAGAGAGATGTTCCATTCCCTTAATCTTTGTGGCTCTGCACTGGACTCTTTCCAGCAGTTCTATGTCCCGCTTGAACTGGGGGGGCCCAGACCTGGACGCACTACTCCAGATGTGGCCTCAGCAGGGCAGAGTACAGGGGCAGGAGAACCTCTCTTGGGAGCAAAGGCTGTGGTAACCTGACAGAGTGATCACAAAATCACAGAAGGTTAGGGGATGGAAAGGACCTCCAAAGCTCATCCAGTCCTACTCCCCTGCCAGAGCAGGATCACCTAGACTAGATCACACAAGAACACATCCAGGCAGGTCTTGAATGTCTCCAGAGAGGGAGACTCCACAACCCTCTGGGCAGCCTGTTCCAGTGCTCTGTCACCTTCACAGTGAAAAAATTCCTCCTCGTGTTTCCATGAAACCTCCTATGCCTCAGCTTCCACCCAGCACACCTTGTCCTGTCCTCTGTTACTGGATTTTGGCAGGGAGTTCAGTGTGCAGTTGCACCTCGGCACAAATGCTGCTGCAGAGGTTGGATGGGGAAGAGAGAGGACTCGGTGAGAAACGGAGCTGAAAATACTGCAAGTGAAGCACCGGACAGCTTGAGCCGCTGTAAAACCTCACGCGCGAAACCCTGGCTCCCTCCAAGGAGTTGGCAGGGCTCCCGCTGCGTTCAGGACAGCCAGGATTTTTGCCTTATATACTTATTCTGATTTATGAAAGGATCAGTCTCCTCGGTATCTAAGCGCTGAGATATGGTATTTAGTTACAAACAATCATTTTAAGAGCAGTGCCAAAATCTACCCAGGCATTATACTTGGAGATTAAAGAGCAGGGAGCTTTGGTTGCATGCGTTACTCCGCTTGTAATTATTCTTCATCCCCGGCACTGCAGACCTCCGTGCTGCTGGGCACAGAGGGGCTCCAGACTGAGACAAATCAGGAAGATTACACTGGGGGGTGGGGGGGGTGGGGGGGTGAGTAGTAAATAGCCATAAATTAATGGATTTTGCTGGGATTCCAATAACTACCTCAGTTTCCCTCTCAGCCCCAGAGGAATTAATTAATCCCTCGGAGTTTAACCAGCCATTGCAGGAAGGAATGTTAATCTGCTGCATCATTTCTTCACCCTAACTGGTCACCTTGCAGTGCCTGCTGCAGCACTGTGTGCTCTCCGCTCTGATGTCGCATGACAACAGCGTGCTGCAGGAGAAGGCTAATTGAGCTCGAGTGAAATCTATCCCAAGGAAAGAGTATCCAGAGCAGCTGGTTTCAGTTATGTATTTTCATTTCTGAAGCTGGTGAGCGTTCCAGTGAGAGATGGTATAATTGATTTAAATCGAATTATGAAATGCTATACTTCTTATTCTACAGTGTGCTTTTCTGGCCTTCAGTTCTGTAATGTAGCACTCACAGGTAATGCAGGGTGAGGCTGGAGAGGCTGTAAAGTGCTCCTTTCTCTCGTCTGGACCTTTGCTCTGTGCTCTTGCCTTGGAGCTGAAGCCAGGGTTGCTGTCTGACAGCATCATCATATCGTTAGAGAGTCAAAGCTCTGCTGCTTCAGGTGAGATAGAATCACAGAATGGTAAGGTTGGAAGGGACCTCAAGGATCATCTAGTTCCAACCCCCTGCCATAGGCAGGGACACCTCCCACTAGTACAGCTCACTCAAGGCCTCCTCCAACCTGGCCTTGAACACATCCAGGGAGGGAGCAGCCACAACCTCCCTGGGCAAAGCGTGCCAGTGTCTCACCACCCTCACTGTCAAGAACTTCCTCCTAACATCCAGTCTAAATCTCCCCTCTGCCAGTTTAAACCCATTGCCCCTCGTCCTGTCATTCCCAGACCTTGTCAATAGTCCCTCCCCAGCCTTCCTATAGCCCCCCTTCAGATACTGGAAGGCTACTACAAGGCCTCCTGGAAACCTTCTCTTCTCCAGGCTGCAGAGCCCAAACTCTCTCAAGCCTGGCCTCATAGGAGAGCTGCTGCAGCCCTCTCAGCATCTTTGTGGTCTCCTCTGGACCCACTTCAACAGTTCCATGTCTTTCCTGTGCTGGGGGCTCCAGAACTGCACACAGTACTCCAGACGGGGTCTGAGGAGAGCAGAGCAAATCCCTTGCCCTGCTGCCCACACTGCTCTTGCTACAGCCCAGCCCTCGGTTGCTGTCTGG
Organism: Semnornis frantzii; assembly: GCA_013399775.1. Taxonomy (NCBI): domain Eukaryota; kingdom Metazoa; phylum Chordata; class Aves; order Piciformes; family Ramphastidae; genus Semnornis; species Semnornis frantzii. Next base: position 17,561 of record VWYK01037105.1, on the reverse strand, counting down.
GCTGCACTCACACTGCAGGCTCATGTTGCAGTTTCATCACCCCAGACCCCCAGGGCCTGTTCCTCAGGGCTGCTCTCAGCCATTCCCCACCCAGCCTGGAGTTGTGCTTGGGATTGTGCCTACCCAGGTGCAGGACCTTACACTTGACCTTGTTGAATCTCATGAGATTGGCTTGGGCCCACCTCTGCAGCCTGTCCAGGTCTCTCTGGATGGCATCCCTGCCCTCTAACAAGTGGACTGTGCCATACAGCTTGGTGCCTTCTGCACACTTGCTGAGGGTGCACTGATTCCTCTGTCCATGATACAAAATCTTGTTCCTTCAGGCTCTTGGTGATAGGAGCATCACTAATGTTTTTGCAGGAATGCTTCAACTCCCTGTTTTTTTCTGGCTGAAATTAGAGGCATGCAGAGCAAATCTAAAGCAAGGAGGACAGAGGTGGTTTCAGGAAGGGCTCATGCTGGATGTTTGTTGCAGCACAGGTTAATCTGAGTCTTAAGAGCTTCAACATTTTCAGAGTGTTTCATTTTTCCCTCAATTGGCTAAGGGTTTGCTGAAGTAGAAGATTTCACAAGTGTGTTAAAAGCTTGTTGAAGTGTTTGTTTTCCCTAGTATCTTCTGACCTGGCCAATTTAAGTCAGTTTTAATTAAGGTAATGATGCTCCTGTAAGTTTTTGGAAAACTTTTGGCCAGCCAGAAGGAAGAATGTACAACTCTCTTCAGCTCTACTGTGTCTGGAGCTCAGCTGATCCCTGCTAAGTTTTGGCCACTGAGCTTGGCTATCTTGGAAAAACACCTCTAGGTGATGTGCATGTGTACGCTGATCTAGAGCCAGCAGCAATGTGACCATGCCAGGGACATGAAGGAGGGATCATCTGTGAGGGCGTAGGACAATGTATGTAGAGGAAATGTGTCTTTCATAAGCAGCACAGCTAAGGAACAACTCTACATTTTTAACACACTGGAGGTCAATGTTGCATAAATGATACACCTAAGAGATTCACAGATTGCATTGGGTTGGAAGTGACCCTTAAAGGGCATCTTGGCCAAGCCCCCTGCACTCAGCAGGGACACCTCCAACTAGAGCAGGCTGCACAGAACCCTTCAAGTCTCATCTTGAACGTCTCCAGGTGCAGGGACTCAAACACAGCCCTGGACAACCTGTTCCAGTGTCTTGCCACTCTCACTGTGCAGAACTTCCCCCTGGTGTCCAACCTAAATCTGCCCTGCTCCAGTTTCAAACCATTGCCCTTCATCCTGTCACTCCAAGCCCTTCTAAACAGTCCCTCCCCAGCCTTCTTATAGGTTCCCTTCAGATATTGAAATGTAGCTATGGGGTCTCCTTGGAGTGTTCTCTTCTGCGGGCCGAACAGCCCCAATTCTTTCAGCTCTTCTTCATAGCAGAGGTGCTGTTGGAGAGATCTCTCTAACCTCCCTATTTCCACTGAGTTCTTTGAAGCAACTGCTGGAAGATGTCTGGATTCTGTGTGCCCTGACCTCACTGGCACCACGCTGCTGTACCCAAGTGTGCCAGAACTGCTCATGACTCATGGCCTCATCTGAGATGTAGTGCAGTAGTTTGGAAGGTGATATTGCAGCCTGAGAAGCAATTGTACCTAGAGGGATATTGCTTAATTAGGGGATGAGTATTATTAGCTTTAAGGAGTGAGCCATTACGAAACACCCTGACAACAGCTTTGTGTTTATTTACTGGCAGCCACTCAATCTGAATGTGGATCTCTGAGTAGTGTCAGCTTTCAGAGCTGCTGCTGCTTACTCATGGAGTCCAGGTGCCAGCTGGCCTATGTATAGAGATGGCAAGCCACAGTCCTACCTTTGCCATTTGTGTCTCTCACTCTTCGTGGCACCTACTGTGTGCCTCTGGGTTTTGGGCTGTGTTGCTCAGAGGGGCTTCTGAGAGAGTGGGAAATCACAAAAGGGAATGCTTGGCTTTGACAAATGTTTGGCTAGAAGCTCTTAAAGCAACTGCTTTGTGCACTGGACTACTCAAAGCTTCATGTGGGATGGAGAAATTCCCACTGATCTCCTCTATTTTCCATTCCAGTCACAACTTCTCTGCCAGGCTACATCCACTGTGAGACAAACTTAGATTAAATCCCACAGGTGCTCAGTTTAAATGTGTTTGGGAATCACCCTGGGAAATTCAGTTTAGTCTCCTGAGAGGAGTCTCTGGCAGTGCTGATATGCTTAGACTCCCTTCACAGCCAGCCCCTATGGTGACACTGGAGAAAATGTTTATCTTGGGGGAGAGAGTTCTGAGCTCTTGAATCTGCCCTTATTTTGGGGGACTTTACAAATTAGGTTTCTTGGTGGCCACCAATGGTATTAGATATGCCTGTCTGTGTAGGAATAGATTGTCTGGTCAGGTGACCAAGAAGCCAGCAGCATCCTGGCCTGGATCAGGATTAGTGTGGCCAGCAGGCAGGATTGTGCCTCTGAACTCATCACTGCTGAGACCACAACTCGGATGCTGGGTTCAGTTTTGGGTCCTGCACTCCAAGAAGGACACTGAGGGGCTGGAGCATGTCCAGAGAAGGGCAACAAAGCTGGGGAAGAGTCTGGAGAAGAGGTCTAGTGAGGAGCATCTGAGGGAACTGGGGTTGTTTAGTGTGGAGAAGAGGAGGCTGAGGGGAGACCTCATTGCTCTCTACAGCTCCCTGAAGGGAGATTGGAGTGAGGTGGGGATTGGGCACTTCTCTTTATTATCAGGTGACAGAATGAAAGGAAATTGCCTGATATTGTGCCAGGGCAGATTTAGGTTGGATATTGGGAAAAAAGTCTTCTCCATATGAGTGATCAAGCATTGGAACAGGGTGCCCAGGAAGGTGGTGGAGTCACTGTCCCTGGAGGTGTTCAAGAAACCTGTGTGCATGGCACTTTGGGATGAGGTTTAATGGCCATGGTGGTGTTTGGTTGATGGTTGGACTTGATGATCTCAGAGGGCTTTTCCAGCTGAACAGTTCTGTGGTTCTGTGTGAGAGATTTGCTTTTAGAAAGGTCTGTGGAAGGATGGGAATAAACCTTTCTGATCACTGTCTGGATTTGAACCAGTTTCCCATTTGATAACTGATTACCAGTACTTAGAGCTAGCTCACAAGGGCAGCAAAGGGGCATCATGAAAGAAGTTTAAAATCTGTCCTGCCAGTGGTTTATAATCCAAGGCCACAGCACAGCTCAGTGAGTTGATGGCCCATCTCCATTTATTTCAGCTGTTAAAAACTCATCCAAGCAGCCACTCTAAGTACTGATGCCATCAAATGTGGTCAACACAGACAGCTCAGCCTGCAAAAGGGAGCCAGAAAAGGCATTAAAATGCTTAGTCTATGACATACTTCCTTATTTTTGTAATTTTGACATTTATGTGTTTTATCATGGAGGCTTTTTGAGAAAGAAGCCCCAACTCCTGAAACACACAATCTTCAGTTTCTGACGCTGCTGTGTCTGGTTTGCATTTAATTCCAATTGGCCACCTGCATGCCGTTAACCCATGGAAGGTCACTACTGTGATCACAATTGTTGTTGTTGTCTGTTTCAAAGTTTTGGAGCTCAAGGAAAATATTAGTAACCAGTTACTTAACCTACACTGTTTACTGACCTCATTGAACTTGCAGATGCAGCTTTACTGGCTGTTTGAGAACTGGGAGTCATCTGATCAGTAAGTTTGCAGATGACACCAATTTGGGAGCAAGTATGGATCTGTTAGAGAGCAGGAGGACTGTGCAGAGGGACCTGGACAGGCTGGACAGATGGGCACAGTCCAATGCCAGGAGTTGTAACAAGGCCAAGTGCCAGGTTCTGCACTTTGACCACAACAACCCCATGCAGCACTACAGGCTGTGGACAGAGTGACTGGAGAGCAGCCAAGCACAGAGGGACTTGGGGGTGCTGGTAGAGAGTAGCTGAACATGAGCCAGCAGTGTGCCCAGTTGGCCAAGAAGGCCAATGGCATCCTGGCCTGGATCAGGAATAGTGTGGTCAGCAGGAGCAGGGAAGTCCTTCTGCCCCTGTATTCAGCACTGGTTAGGCCACACCTTGAGTGCTGTGTCCAGTTCTGGGCCCCTCCATTCAAGAGAGATGTTGAGGTGCCGGAAGGTGTCCAGAGAAGGGCAGCAAGGCTGGTGAGGGGCCTGGAGCACAACCCTGTGAGGAGAGACTGAGGGAGCTGGGGGTTTGCAACCTGGAGAAGAGGAGGCTCAGGGCAGACCTCATTGCTCTCTCCAGCTACCTAAAGGGAGGTTGTAGCTAGGTGGGGTTGAGCTCTTCTGCCAGGCACCCAGGGACAGAACAAGAGGACACAGCCTCAAGCTGCACCAGGACAGGTTCAGGCTGTATGTTAGGCAGAAGTTCTTCCCAGCAAGAGTGATTGGCATTGGAATGGGCTGCC
>VWYK01037104.1:1450-24640 GCA_013399775.1 Semnornis frantzii | reverse complement strand
CTAGAAGGTCTCCTGGAAGCCTTCTCTTCTCCAAGCTGAAAGCAGAATTAGATCTAAGAAGAAAATATCACTTTATTTGTATCCAGAAAAATATTGTACCTATTGTTAAGAAGTAAAATTTAACAGAAGGGAACCTATAGTAAGAGACATGGGGTAGTTTTGTGTTGGTTTTTGATTAGTTGGATTAGTTGGTTGGTTGGTTGGGCTTCTTTCTGTATTTGTAGGGGGGTTATTGCCACATTTTTTTTTTTCCTCAACACTATAAAGTTTATCACATGTATATACATACATATATATATATATAATCATAGAATGGTAAGATTGGAAGGGACCTCAAGAATCATCTAGTTCCAACCCCCTGCATAGGCAGGGACACCTCCCACTAGTACAGGTCACTCAAGGCCTCCTCCAACCTGGCCTTGAACACCTCCAGGGAGGGAGCAGCCACAACCTTGGACATTTTTTTTAAAGTTCTACACCTGCATAAAATTTATACATGGTTTAATGGCCATGGTCTGGTGTTAGGTTAACAGTTGGACTCGGTGATCTTGGAGATCTTTTCCAGCTGAAAAATTCTGTGTTTCTAATGTAGAAATGGAAAGAATTTGAGGATTCGGGACTAAATATGAGTATGGGTCCTGAGTTAAGATTGTCATTACCATAAAGTTCTACTTTTGTCTTAATCTGCACAAGCTAAATCTGAAATTAGCAGTGATAGGAATTTTATAGTCATCTGTATTTATTCACTATGAGAAATTGAGTTGTGGCTGTGTTTTCTTTAAAACCCAACTTTAATCATATCTTACTGCAAATGAGTGTTCTTCATATGAATTACTTAATCTTTGTCTGCAGTTACTTAAAAACTCATCAGCTTTCCTATCCACGTAGCTCTGCAAGTGCTTAGGTCACCAAGAGGCAAGTGAAATGACACAGGGGTCATTATTTAGTTAGTTCTAAAATTGCCTTGCTGTTCTGTTAGATCTGTGTGCATCTCTGTTGTCCTGTTCTCAGTTAACATTCATGTTTCAGGCTGCACTTACTGCCAGAGGAGCGGTGAGCTGCTGCCTGTGCTTGACAATCGCTGAATAACAGCCTGCCCTTCATCTTCTGGGATGATGGTTTTATGCAGTTAAGATGGCTTTTTACCTGCTTTACTACCCAAGCTGTGCTCCAAGCCCTCTGTGGTTTCTAGCTTTTCCGTTGGAGTACCTGTGTGTTGTTCTACCTTCTCGTGGCTTTGCATTCCTCACATCATTATTCCTTACTTTGCACGCTGCCAGTGCCTGCATTTCCCAGAGTGAGCCATTATGTGGCTCCAGCCTGACTTTGATGCAAGTGCTTTATTATGTAGCCATGGGTTGGCTAGGAATGGTTACCATGAGACATGTATTTTATAACTTTCTGATATGGTTTGTTGATGCAACAAGCTTAAGCGATTTAGCATCGTTTTCTGCCCTCTAGTTTTACTGCTACTGGATGAAAAGGTCTATTTAGTTTTATTTTCCTTTTTTATTTGTTGAACACCTTGTCTTTGAACTGCACTTAAACAGAGCACTAGGTCAATTTTTAGTTTCAGATGCTTCTTGTTTACCCTCATATAGCTACATGAGATAACCCTGGACAAAGTCTTTGGACATTTTTACTTCTTCCATAGAACGCTTTCCCCTCAATGGTATAACTGTGTGTGACCTTCTGCATTCCCATGCCATCTTGCTAGCTGACATGTTAACACTACCCTTGCAACAATTTCATTGCTCCAGGTTATTCCTGGAATTCTTTACCAGCTTTTTGTCCTAGAAAGAGTGGTACCTCATGCTTTCTCCCTTCTGTAATAAAACCAACATTCGCTAAGCTTCTGCATTGATGCTCTGCAGACGATTCCTGCTCTAACTTAAAAATATTGCATTCTTTCAGACATACCTGAAATTATTTGTATATACATGCATTATTATACATCCATGCATTATTATACATCCATAGTGTAGTAACAGCAGATAAATTGCATTTTAAAAGTGTCCATAACATGGTCCTGTGAATTAGAGGTCAATTTGATTACCCTGGTATCTTGCATGTGACAGCATGATTCTGATATATATCATAGAATGGTTTAGGTTGGAAGGAACCTCAAAGATCTAGTTCCAATCCCCTGCCATAGGCAGGGACACCTCCCACTAGTACAGGTCACTCAAGACCTCCTCCAACCTGGCCTTGAACACCTCCAGGGAGGGAGCAGCCACAACCTCCCTGGGCAACCTGTGCCAGTGTCTCACCACCCTCACTGCAAACAACTTCCTCCTAACATCCACTTTCAATCTCCCCTCTGCCACTTCAAACCCATTGCCCCTTGTCCTGGCATTCCAAGACCTTGTCAATAGTCCCTCCCCAGCCTTCCTGTAGGCCCTCTTCAGATGGCAGAAGGCTACTACAAAGTCTCCTCAAAGCCTTCTCGTCTCCAGAGTGCCAACTCTCTCAGCTTGTCCTCATAGCAGAGCTGCTGCAGCCCTCTCAGCATCTCTGTGGCCTCCTCTGGACCCATTCCAACAGTTCAGCATCCTCCTTGTGTTGGGGGCTCCAGAACTGTACACAGCACTCCAGGTGGGGTCCGATGAGATGTATGTATATGTATGCCCTTTTCCTTTCTACTTCTTAAATTTAGTTTTAATTTCAGACTTTATCTTTTTGAGTGGAGACAGGTTCAAAATGGAGCAACTACCTCACTAGCGAACTGCTCTGGTTCTTCATTGAACAGCTTTTGGCTGTAGTTTATGTTTCCCTGGGCAGACCACTGAGTTTATAGGTCTGAAGCAGTTGGTCTGTGAGGCTATTCTTCATTTTACTTGTTGGGTTATTTTGATCTTTGCTTCTTCACTGTAGACAAGATATGAAAGCTTTGGAATATTATCAGATAAATGTTATGATCTTGAGACTAAACGTGAATATATTTGATCACTGCTCATGATCCTGACTGTCCTGCTGGACATCTGCTTATCCATATGAGGAGCTGGACATAGGGGGAAATCAGATTTAGAAAAGAGCCAACACTGGGCAAGGTTTTTGTTCTACCATGGTTCTAGTAATGTTTTTCAAAATTAAGTAGAAGTTGCTTCTTCATAAGCTATTTCATGTGTGCCAGAGAGTATTTGAGAACTGTTTTTAAAGACTGGATTTTGCCGCTGTTGCTGCAGTCAGCCTGCTAATTTATCAGTTAGCCTCCCTCAGGGATATAATTGCCAGATGCTCTCTGATGCTCATTAAACTGGAATCAACATCCTCATAAAATCTATAAAGATGGACTGTAATACTGCTTCCTCTAACAGGGCAAAAAACTCTGTGGTCAGCACTGAGAGATGTAGTGGCTACCATAACATGTCATAGCAGACATCCTGATTTCAGCTATCTGCTATGAAAAAAAAAGAAGAACTACTGAAGAAAAATTCAGTGTTCCAGATGCTAACAAGATTTTTGCTGATTGACATGCTCATGACGCTTCGTACTTACATCACACCGATAATTGCAAAATATTCCACTTGAGAAAATGTGAATTTATGTTCTCCACTGCAGACAAATATTTGGTAACATGATAAATTCTGCCTCATGAGCATTAGTCTTGGTATTATGTCTAAGAGAAGCACAAGAGTACTACTTACTATACCTGTAATTCCTGTCTCGGTTATGGAAGGCGGGTTCTAAGACTGGGATAGCAGAGCAAGCTCTCCTGAAGCCAGTTTTTAAGTTGAAATCTTCACTGGCAAGTACTCCAGCCACATTGCCTAAGTTGCAGAAGGCAAAGACAGAGACAGGGAGAAGAAGAGCTGCCCACCCTAGCAGAAGACTAGGTTTGAAATCCCCTAGGGGTTCCCCCCTAGTCCACAGGACTCAGTGAGATGCATTCATGGACCCTGAGGAAACTCATAGATGAAGTTGCTAAACCACTTTCCATCGTATCTGACTGGAAAATAATGGAACATGACCTCAACTTTTGAAAAAGGGAGGAAAGGAAGACCTAGGGAACTACAGAACAGTGAATGTGACCTCTGTGCTCAGGTAGAGAGAGGGGATTCTCCCCCTCTACTCTGCTCCAGCATGACCCCATCTAGAGTACTACATCCAGCACTGGAGCCCCCAACATAAGGAGGATGTGGACCTACTGAAATGAGTCCAGAGGAAGGCTACAAACATAATGAGGGGGCTGAAGATTCTCTCTTATGAAGACAGGCTGGGACAGTTGAGTTTGTTCAGCCCAGAGAAGATAAAGTCTCCAGGGAGATCTTATAGTAGCCTTCCAGTACTTAAAAAGGGGGAGGAACTTTAAACTGAAAGAGGATAGATTTAGATTCAATATGAGAAAAGGCTTCACTGTGAGGGTGGTGAGACGCTGGAACAAGTTGCCCACACAAGTTGTGGATGCCCCATCCCTGTGAAGTGTTCAAGGCCATGGGGGATGGGGCGTTGAGCAACCTCATCTAGTAGGTGTCTCAGCCCATGAACAAGGTGATTGGAACCAGATGATCTTTAAAGGTCCCTTCCAAATCAAACCGTTCTATGAAGTCATAAGGCTGTAAATTAAAAAGAGCAGCAACAACAAAGCAAAAAGGTAAAAACCCAGATGTTTTCAGCATCATCTGAACTTTCTTAGTTAAGACTGTACAAGTTAGCCCCACTTCTGAAGATCAATAAACTTCACAGATCAGGCATGTAATTGAATTAGTTTACTGCCTCCTGTTCCGTGCCAATGCCAAATGCATCAGAGCATACGCTAAGAATTCACAGTCAGTAATTATGGCTCAGTTAATGGTTGTATTATGCCTTGAGGTAAAGTGTTTCTGACTCCTTTGCAGATTTTTTTGGTGAGGCAAATGAGTATTTTCACTAACCATCGAAATGCATCGTTTCTTCCTAAATGTTGCCTAGCTGCTGGTCTCAATATTATGGGGGGGGGGGAAAGTATTAGTTTGACCATCATTTTTATGATAATTCTGCATCAAAGAGGAATTTAATTGGGTGGTGAGGGGAAAGAGCCGTGCTGCTTGTGGTGGCAGATCTCTTGGCCAAGTAGCGCCTTGAATTGACCTTTGCACCATTTGGATTATCTGCCATACAGGAAGCCTCTGAGATGGTTTATTCAGAGAAAACCTTTGGTCTTCTGTGATAAGGAAGTTTTTACCAATTGTAATCCATTTTATTTTCAATTACCAAACCTGTTTATTTTTGTCATGTCTTTTGGAGACAAAGCCAAACTTAGATGCAGCTGGGAAGTTGTGTGAAGCATAAGACTCGAGCTGTGTCTGCAGTGACAGACATTATTCTAATGTGACTGTGAAATCAGGACATAGTTAACCTGCACAGCAAACCTGGGAAGCAAGTGAAATACACAGCCAGTAAGAGTATTGGTTGCTTAGAGAAAAATGTGCACAAGGCTGCTGCATCCTTGTGCAAGGTTCTTTGTGTGGGGTTGCCTGCAGAGACTCACATTTCAACAGTGACTTCCTCCTGGAAACCCCTAATGGTGGTCACAGGTTTCTGTAAGGATCTAATGCAGTTAGCCCTTCTTGCAAGTATTGCTTTCCAAAGCCTAGTTATTTATAGAATGGTAAGATTGGAAGGGACCTCAAGGATCATCTAGTTCCAACCCCCTGACAGAGGCAGGGACACCTCCCACTAGTACAGATCACTCAAGGCCTCCTCCAACCTTGCCTTGAACCCCTCCAGGGAGGGAGCAGCCACAACCTCCCTGGGCAACCTGTGCCAGTGTCTCACCACCCTCATATCAAACAACTTCCTCCTAACATGCTGTCTAAACCTCCCCTCTGCCACTTCAAACCCATTGCCCCTTGTCCTGGCATTGCAAGACCTTGTCAATAGTCCCTCCCTGCCCTTTCTGTAGGCCCCCTTCGGATCCTGGAAGGCTACTCTAAGGTCTCCTGGAAACCTTCTCTTGTCCAGGCTGCAGAGCCCCAACTCTCTCAGCCTGTCCTCACAGCAGAGCTGCTGCAGCCCTCTCGGCATCTTCATGGCCTCCTCTGGACCTGCTCCAACACTTCCATGTCCTTCCTGTGCTGGGGGCTCCAGAGCAGTACACAGTACTCCAGGTGGGGTCTGAGGAGAGCAGAGCAAAGGGGCAGAATCATTGCAGCCTCATGTTGAGCTTTTCATCACCCCAGACCCCCAGGGCCTTCTCCTCAGGGCTGCTATCAGCCATTCCCCACCCAGCCTGCAGTTGTGCTTGGCATTGTGCCTACCCAGGTGCAGGACCTTACACTTGGCCTTGTTGAATGTCATGAGGTTGGCCTGGGCACACCTCTGCAGCCTGTCCAGGTCCCTCTGGATGGATCCCTACCTACTAGCAAGTTGACTGTACCACACAGCTTGGTGTCATCTGCAGACTTGGCAAATACATCTTCATATTATTTTAAAATATGGCTACAGCTTAAATTCAAGGATATTCCTTGAAAAGAAATGAAAGGGTTTTATTGCATGTTCTACTCATGCAGTGGAGCACTGGGGAATGTTGCCTGCTTTTGAGTCCATGCTTGCTGTGGAGATCATCTCTGGAATTCCTGTTCATTCATTCTGACTCTGGATTATTTTATCACAATGTGTGTGATGGCATGTTGTGCATAAAGGCACAGAAGGTTTTATTGAGAAATAGAGAATGTTCAGTTTCTATCAGCATCTGTATTTGGGTTAAATGTGATTTTTCAAGGCTTTGCTTGCACCTAGTATGCCAGAGACTGCTTGTTTTGACAGAAACCATCTTCATTTGTTATACTGAGCTTTTCTTTTAATCCATTTCAGCATGTTTACTGATATCAATATCCATCAGATTATTTTTTTTCTGGATTTCAGAGGAATTGTATTTTAGTTTACAGCTGATAATGTAATTGCTGAACTGCCTTTGGTGATCAATACCTCTTGAAAACCAGAAATCTTTTATTTTTTTCCTGCTTTTAGAAATAAAGACGTTATTAAAACATACAAACAAAGAAAATCCCACCGAAACAAAACTCCTCACTTAGTTTAATGACTCCATGTGTTCAGGAGAACTTGGAGTATTAACACATACATAATAATCAGGTGATGTGGTGTCATTGTAAAGCACCGAATTAAAGCAGCTACACTTAACGTAACTTTTAGTGACTTACAGATATCCTATATTCTTAGATTACTCTCTGGTAACTCTGCAGTAATTATTACAATTTTCAATAGACTTTTAAAATTAAATGTGGCTGTTTTCTTTTTAACTGTCCTTTTTGTTTGTTTGTTTTCTTCCTAAGTCCGTTTGTGCTCAGTCAGTACTGAATTTAAATGTGTGTTTGTTAAATTTGAAGTAAGGGGAGGATTTTGATGGAGAAGCACTGGAACTCACAGCAGTTAAAGTCAGAACACGTGGTTAATTGTTCATCTCCTGAGTGTGGATTTTGCCACAGTGTCAAATGAGAAGACACTCATTTCACTGCATTCAGGATTAGGGACTGTATCTTCAAGACCTTTGCTGTGGCCAATCCTGATTTCTAAGTGATTTTGAGAGTGAGTAGAAACAATGAAAATTACATTTGGAGATGAAAAAAGGTTAGCATGGTTTCAATAGTACTTGGTTGATATTTCCACTTCAATTCATGACAGAAGTTAAGATTATTGTCCACCTCTTGGCTCTGTACTGACTGGCCTGCTCACGTTTTCTGGCTATATTCATTAGACTGAAAACTAATCTCCATTGGGATGGTCACAATGGAAATCTTGATATAAAAGTGAAAAAAATCTTTTCTGGTTAGAGTCCTTAGGTGCTTTCAGATGCAGTTGAATGTATCTATGGTTGTGATGTGCTGTCAGCACAGGTGTCATAAAAAGTGAGGCTAAACCTGTCAGGCAAACACACTTTGGAGGATATATCTGCTTTTGAAACTCTCAGCCTGGAGGAGACTGATAAGACAACCACAAGTAATCTGGAGTTGAGAAAAGAGAGAGAATAGCAGGATTTAAGATGATAGGGGAGAGGTGAGGTAAACAAGACAGACACGCTTGGGGATGACAGGTTTGTACATTTAGTGTTAATAAATAACATCCCACCTGACACAGCAATGTGTATTTCTGGTAATCCTCTAGTGACATCCTGGGAGCCCAGCCTATGTCTGTGTGGCTTTGTCACTCTTGGTGACTTTTTGTTCTCCTGCCACATTACTCCCTGTGGAAATGAGACAAGAAGTGGGCCTTTGGGTCATCCCTGTTGCACATCACACTGCCTCTGCCACGCTGCTTAGCCTTGAGTTTCTGCAGAGGCTCTGTTAGCTTTTCAAAGGAAAGAGACACCCAAGCAGAAGACGGGCTGGTTATATCATTAGCAAGCCCTAGTGTATCATGATGGTTAGGGAAACAGACCATTGTTGTCATCATACATTCATCTGATCCTGACTCCTTTCAGACTGTAACACCAGCCCTGGAGCTAGTTTGGTACTTTGAGCTGTGAGGCAGGGCTGTGTGGAACAGTGATATATGTGACACCTGCACTCTAGATACCAGTTAGAATCTCTGTTGCAGATGAGGATGTGTCACAGGTCTCAGGTGGCAGTTCATCTGATCCATTATCAGCATGATTTCTCTGGCTGCTTATTAGCAGATCCTAAATGTACTGAATGGCTCACAGTTGTGATGCTCAGCTAAAGACGGTGATTTCAGTGGGGGATCATAGAATCATAGAATGGAAATGTTGGAAGGGTCCCCAAGGATCATCTAGTTCCAACCCCCTGCCATAGGCAGGGACACCTCCCACTAGTACAGGTCACTCAAGGCCTCATCCAACCTGGCCTTGATCACATTGGGTGATACTGTGGTCCACAACCTCTCTGCGCAACTTGTACCAGTGTCTCACCACCTTCACTGTAAAGAACTTCTTCCTAACACCCAGTCTAAATCTCCCCTCTGCCAGTTTAAACCCATTGCCCCTTGTCTTGTCATTACAAGACCTTGTCAACAGTCCCTCCCCAGCCTCCCTGTAGCCCTCTTCAGACATGGGAAGGCTACTCTAAGATCTCCTGGAAGCCTTCTCTTCTCTAGGCTGCAGAGCCTCAACTCTCTCAGCCTGTCCTCACAGCAGAGCTGCTCCAGTTAATCAAGTTAATTTGTTTTACTAATCTGTTTATATTTTTTTTTCTCCCCACCCTTTTACTTAGGACTTAAAGTATTTTTCTTATGTTTACATTTAATGAGTGACTGGTGGTGAGCCATTGTCTCGTGCTGTCCTATAACACCTGCTAAAAAATTACACCTGTTTATTGTAGATAAGGCAAGAAACAAATTACTCTGAGGTGCCTTTCTCTGATTTTTCATTTGTCTTCTAGAGTGTGCAAGGATAGTTAGTTTCACACCAAAATTGAATATGGACAACTCTGGAATTGGTTAATCTGTCAGAAGCGACAGGAGAAGAGAACATCTGTATTTAGTGCTAGAGGACTTGGGTGAAGAAGGAACAGATGGGAGTTTTCCAAACAGAAATAGGAATCTTCTCACTCAGATTTTCAGAGTTCTTGCTGAGTTGATATGATTTCTATTTTAATCGAGTTTCCTTGACTGTGTCTTAAATTAGCAGGGTCATTCTATAGCAGATGGTGGAAGAGTTAAAAATGTTTCCCCTTGTTTCTGTAGTAAATTTATTGACAATGTATGCAATGCTTACAGCAGAATTATACCCTCCTTGAGCTACTCCGTTTCAAGAAGGAAATGCCATTCAAAAGAATAAATATTGTACTGGCTGTACATCATCTCATAATCTAAAGAATGCAACTGGTGACCACATAAATCACTGCTGTATTTTCAGCACAGTTTCTGAGGAATGGCGTTATTTCTCTTAAAAGCATTACTTCATGTCTTTTAAACCAGTAATGGTGTGTGAGGGATTACTCCCTCTGTCCTTATACTGCTATGCCAAATACTCCCTCTGGTTTACATGCAGACAGAAACTTCCAGCTCTATTTGTTTGGAACGAATAAAAATCTGTACATGGAGTTGTGGCTTTCCTTGTTCTTTCCTCTGTGAGTGCCTCACAATGTGCCCTTCATGTGGTGGCGGGATTGCAGGGGAGAAGGAAAAGATTAGGAACACATTTATGGGAAGAAGTAAAAGCCTATCACTGACTGTTGCTTTAACAAGTTAATATCTCTGCAGTCAGAAATTAAATTGTTAGCCTGGGGTTTTTCCAGAATAGGTTTCTTGTTGTTTAGAATAGTTTCCTTTATATCATAGCAAGCGAGTGGGGCTTAAACATATCTTATTGTGTTCTTTTCTTCTCATCAGTGTCAGTTGAAGTGGGATTTGGCTCAGTGTTTGCAGTACTCCTGACTCCTTCAGTTTTCTCCATCTATTTACAGAAACGTAGATCCTATGATATGGTATGCAGCAGCTATCCAGCAAGCATGAGGTGAAGGGTATTTCTGTTCCATATAATGCTGCTTCTTGTATTGACTGCCTGGCCTAGAGGAGCGCAGTTGTTCTCGGCGGGATCCAAATGCCCATGGGTATTGAATGTCTTCTAGTGGATCGTACTTGCCAAATTCTCTGTGCTGCCACCAGACTCCCACAAGAGAAGGGACTATGGAGACTGCAGAGCTGTCCAGTATCAACTGCCGTTTCTGTCTGGGCTCTGCTGTGGTGGCCACCGCTGCAGCTCAATCAGCATCGGATCAAAGAAGTGAGACCTCTGTCCCTCTGTGTGGCTGTCTCACTACCTGATTTTTTTTTTTTTTAACACCACATACAGCAGAACTGCCAACACCACATGGCAAAATGATTCATCTTCTCTATTGTTACTAGTTTAAGCAATGAAAGCAATTATATTAAATAGTAATACTTTTTAAATTCGTTATCTAACTGCAGGGTTATTTCTGTCACATTTTCCTTTGTAATACTGGAAGCTAAAATACTTCTAAGTAAAAGCTGATGTTCTGACATCATCACAGTGTTCCAGGAGCAAAGACTGGAGATAAATATAGTAGCCTTCCAGTATCTGTAGGGTGCCTACAGGAAGGCTGGAGAGGGACTATTTACAAGGTCTTGTAATAACAGGACAAGGGACAATGGGTTTAAACTGGCAGAGGGGAGATTTAGACTGGATGTTAGGAGGAAGTTGTTTACAGTGAGGGTCGTGAGACACTGGCACAGGTTGCCCAGGGAACAAACATCATGTCAAAGATCATGTTGGGTGATTCTGTGCTCCACAACCTCCCTGGAGGTGTTCAAGGCCAGGTTGGACAAGGCTTTGAGTGACCTGTTCTAGTGGGAGGTGTCCCTGCCTCTGTCAGGGGGTCGGAACTAGATGATCCTTGAGGTCCCTTCCAACCTTACTATTCTATGATTCAATGAAATGCAAAATAAATTTGCATGGCTGCAAACTTTCTATTTGTTGCTGCAGGGGTTTCTATAGGATTCCAAGAATGAAGTTAAGAGGAAAAGCTCCACTGTGAACCAGGCATGACATTTCAAGTACTTTTTGCTTGTTTCAGTAAGGGCAGTTTTATTCTGTAAAAAATGTTGCCAATAGTCTGTCACCTTACACTGATGTGCCTAAAGCGAGAGTCGTTAATATACAATGGCATCTTGGCTGCTTCTTGTGTCTTGTGCTGTTGGTCCTCCCCTCCAGCTTGTCATTATGGAATTGCTTTAAGCTGTGTTTTATATATTTGAAGCGCTGACTGGACCTTTACTGGGGATGTGCCAAACATATTCTGGGCATCCCAAGTAATAATAGCATTGGTACAGTCAAGAATCCTGAAACCTTCTGGAATTTTTCAGCTACCACTTCTTCCTGAGTGTGCATGTGCTAGGAGATTGAAAAAATTATAATCAAATTCACATATTATTGATAGTCTCTCACTCTCAAAAGTAACTTACTACATATTGTCTCTTTATGGCCACGTGCATGATGCTCTGTTTATTATGCAGTTATCAGCCGATGAACACAAACATTAATTTCAGTAATGTTTCCAATGTTATGCTTAGCAGGAATTATTTGATAATCCAAACTATAATAATTGGAGATACTTGCTTGGAGATGGGTAATCAGATTATAGCTCCCTCTGTCTATTTCAGGCTTTTAAAAGCTTTTTATGTAAGCAAGCGCTGTATTTTCGGGTGCATCATTTTAATGTTTTTGGTTCTATAGGGGAGATGCAGAAAGGTTCAGTAGTTCTCAATTGAGGGGGTGCTACTAGAAGGACATGTTTTGTACATCATTGACCCACTTGGTTTTGGAGGATAGGCAAAGTACTGACTTGGTTGCTCAAAAGAATGCTATACAGTGGTTCGCAAGTGTGTTTTCTGGTAGAAACAGTTGTCAGTTTGAACCGAGCACTTCCCAGCAGTAATGCAAGAGGGAATTACAGTTCATTTTGGCATCAGAAGATTTTTGAAGCAATACTTCAAATTGTTCTTTGTGTAAATGCTGGGATTTGATAGAAGTTTGTCATTTAAGTGTCTTGGTTGTGTTGTGGACCCGATCAGTACAGTACTGATGAAGATAGTGTATCTAACACCTTTGATTAGTTTAAAACCTTATCCGTAGTGTAGTACAGTGATTTTCTGGGCTTGAATACAGGGCAACAACTTTGCGCTGTAATTAACTCAGGTAGAGTTCAGTATATGTGAGGAGATGCTGGGGTAGTTCTTTTGTTTTTTTGGTTTGTTGTTTTATATTTTTATTTATTTAATCTTCAGAGCTTACATTAAATTTTTACCTAGTTGGACAGTGGATACTTTCTGTGGCTCTGAAAATACTCCTGGTAATCATCTTACTGCCAAAAGCTACTAAGGAGCCATAAACTACCATCAGTAGGCTTGGTAGTTTCTCGGTGCCTTGGAAAATACAGGTCTTCAGTGCCTCAAAGTCCAAATACATAGTAACAGTCTTTGCAAATGGGGAAAAAAACCCCAGATGCTGGTTTTGTGTACTGAAACTTTTCAGTTGGTAACAAAATGTCTGCTTTTCTCCCTTTCAATCTTCTTATGTTTTTGACAGCTGTGACCCTGCCAAGCTAAAGCAGCATTTTACAAAAAAGCTGGAGAAGCAGGTGAATGTTTACCCAGCAGGACAGCCTAATGTGTGCTTTCTGCCCTCTTTCAAATGGAAACTAAGAGCAGCTGAAAGCTGTTGTGGGGCTATCTCCAAGGCTTTGGTAGAGTACACTGGCCAGTGGAAGGAGCAGCCTATGGTTGCTGTCTCCTGTTCATGTTTCATAGCATCATAGCATGGTAAGGTTGGAAGGGACCACAAGAATCATGTAGCTCCAACCCCCTGACAGAGGCAGGGACACCTCCCACTAGTACAGGTCACTCAAGGTCTTGTCCAGCCTGGCCTTGAACCCCTCCAGGGAGGGAGCAGCCACAACCTTCCTGGGCAACCTGTGCCAGTATCTCACGACCCTCACTGTAAACAACTTCCTCCTAACATCCAGTCTAAATCTCCCCTCTACCAGTTCAAACCCATTGCCCCTTGTCCTGTCATTACAAGACCTTGTCAATAGTCCCTCCACAGCCTTCCTATAGCCCCATTCGGATACTGGAAGGCTACTCTAAGGTCTCCTGGAAGCCTTCTCTTCTGCATGCTGCAGAGCCCCAATTCTCTCAGCCTGTCTTCACAGCAGAGCTGCTGCAGCCCTCTCAGCATCTTCCTGGCCTCCTCTGGACCCTCTCCAACACTTCCATGTCCTTCCTGTGTGGGAGGTTCCAGAACTGCACACAGGACTCCAGGTGGGGTCTGAGGAGAGCAGAGCAAAGGGGCAGAATCCCCTCCCTTGCCCTGCTGCCCACACTGCTCTTGCTGCAGCCCAGCACACAGTTGCTGTCTGGGCTGCACTCACACTGCAGCCTCATGTTGAGCTTTTCATCACCCCAGACACCCAGGTCCTTTTCCTCAGGCCTGCTCTCAGCCATTCCCCACCCAGCCTGGAGTTGTGCTTGGGATTGTGCCTACCCGGGTGCAGGACCTCATCTGGCAGGAGACGAGTTGAACTGTAGGTGGGAAGTGTCCAAGAAACCATGTGGTGTTTCAAATATCTTATTTGCCTGCTGTCATTAGGAATTGCATTGAAATCTTCTGGTGTTTCTGCAATCAGCCTTCAGCTGGAAAATCACATCTGCAGATTAAGCAGCTGCCAGGCTTCTTCCAGCCACAGCAGTTTCTGCAGCACACACACCCTGACACGTGTGTGTGCGCATCACTTACCAGCTGTGCCTGTAGCATTATCTATATGCTACATATCTCTCTACCTTTTGATCAAAGAAAATGCAATTGTTACAATTTGCTTTAGGATGACATGTTTATGAAGAGCCCTGCACTTTTCTGGGAAGAAAAATAGGTGTTTTCCTCTTAGAGTCAATTTAGTTTGGGATTTATCCTTAATTTCAGTAGCATGTTGAAAGCTTCATGTTAACAGTCATTATTCCATGCATCGTTGTTCTGGCAGTACAAACAGATAGAAACAAAGTGCCTTTGAATGGTTTTAACTACACTGTCCTCTGTTCATTCATCAATGCAGATGTTTCTTTGTGTTGTAAAGCAGATGTCAGTTATTGAAAGCTGCTTTATTGTAGGAGATAGACTGCTTCATTAAGTAGAGGCCACTTGGTCTCATTTAATGTCATCTGCTGGCTACTTATTGAGTTTTTAACCTGGTTGCTGAAGTCCTGCAGTTTATTTTATCTTGTTAATATTGTACCTTTAAAAAGGTTGGACCCATTCAGCTAGAAGATTTTGATGTGGTGCTGTCATTTCGGGCAACAGAATAGCCAATGCCCACTGTGGGTGCTAAAGAAATGCTGAAAGTGGACTTGTGTGAGGTAGCAGCTTGTAAAATTAGTCTTATACCGAGGGCCTGTTGCAGAGAAATATTTTGGTAGGTAGTTGATGAGCTGGATTAACAAATATATAGTGTTTAAAATGTGTAAATAAGACCAGACTATTTTGATTTAGATGAGCTTTAATTGTTCCATCAACAAAGCTGAATAAACAGTAATTTTCAGATAGAGGGCAAAGGGGTAAGTAAGGGAGGGCTTGTGACAGTAATCCCTTTAGTGGAAACAACTGCAGATGCACGAGGTTTATAGGGTGAATTTCCAGTACTGATAAGGTAGCAGCATGTTTGAAGGCAGAGCATTTGGTATGTCTCTTGAGACTTAGGGCTGGGGCTTGAGCAGTAGGAAATGATAAACTGTTCGGGTATGGAAAGGTGAGAGGCACATCTTGTCCTCAGAAATACAGGAGGTTGCTGACTTGTCAGTCTGCCACAGGAAGATTTCATAACTGAGGAGGAAGTATTCTTCTAAACCAGCTGCTTAACTCTTTAATAAAACTCCTGTTTATGTGACCTAATTTTCAGTGCTCATCACTTAATTCAAGACTACAGATGTCTAAACGTGGATCTGGGATTCTAATGTTAACCATGCTTTAAAAAAAATCAAATATTTGCCATGGGTAATGTGATCAATGCATGTTTTTCAAACACTGATATATATATATAGATAGATAGATAGATAGATAGATAGATAGATAGATAGATAGATAGATAGATAGATATACACTAAATGTGTATATATACCACACAATATCTATGTGTGTATACTAAATATATACCTGGAGAGGGTAATGTTGTTGATGCTTTAGGAAATGCCTCTTAGCAATACCCTGTACAGTAAGTTACAAGGCTCTTGGGCTGTTGTTTTCATATAAATGGATCATTAATCTGCATATCCTAACGTAGTAGCCAAGGTGAACAGAAAATAAGACAATGGAGAGCAACAATGTTCTTCTATGTCTCAGTTCTGTACGTGTTCACATCTGCCTCTGCATAATGGAGTTACACAAAATCTGTTTTGTTTTAGTTTGTTTTTTGGGTTTTTTTGTCTTCAAAAATCTCCCTTAACTAAACTGCTTCTTTCATGGCATCATAGAATCATCCAGGTTGGAAGANTTCAGGTAGTTGTAGATAACAATGAGGTCTGCCCTGAGCCTCCTCTTCTCCAGGCTGCGCACCCTCAGCTTCCTCAGCCTCTCCTCATAGGGCTGTGCTTCAGGCCCCTCACCAGTTTCATCGTCCTTTGTTCCTCCAGAAGAGAGTTGGTGTATTAGTCATTAATAAGTATGATATATATAAAATAATAATGCCAAGTATTTATTTTTTAAAAATATTTTTAATAAGCAGTTGTGCTTTGTGTTAACCTAGAGAGCAAATTCATGGACACAGGCTGTGAAGTCATCTCGGGTGACATCACTTTTGACTAATTTTTAAAAGTTGAGTAGAAGTGGCAAAGCATTTGCAGCAGCTTGGCTGTTCCTCTCCCCACTCACCATCTGGATGTCGTCAGTAGATTATTTTTATAAGCCCATACTCTGGAGTGTTTCCTCTTCCTCTTGTGTTGTGCAAGATGAAGGATGGGGGAGGTGTAAGTCATCCTGCTCCCCTGTCAAGTTGAATTCTTTCTACTCAAGATGCATTTGCTCCGTAGTCATTTATTCAGCCCCAAGGCTCAGACGCAATGTATTGTTTGTTTGCCGATCCTATCAGCATAGTACATAGAGCAACATGTTGTGGTGTAACAATGGGCTGCAGTTCACAAGGGCTGTTTGGAAGTGAAATGTAGTAAAGAAAGAGTGCTTGCTCTGCAGTGAAACCATCAGAGGCTCAGGTTACCAAATGGCAAGTTTCTGGGTGGGAAGATGGTGACAGTGAGGACATCTGCAGAAAAACTCCAACAAAGCACAGTAAAAAACCCAGTTATGTGACATGAGGCAACACCCCTGCCCTCACAACACAGAACCAAAGCAACACACAAAACCTCAGAAAGAGGGGGAGGGATAGGCAGGATTTGACAGCAGGATTTGACAGTTTTGACAGTATGGAGTTCACTGAGAAAGGTGAAGAAGCAAAGAGTTTTTCTGTTAAGATAACCATTTTAAAAGCAAAAAACTATCTTAATTCACAGCAGCCAGCACGTTTGGGTGCTTGTAGCTTTTGTGCACTCCCTCTGTGTATACCGAGACTCTGCATCTAGATGGTGTTACTGCTGTTAGCTAAGCAAATGTCCTATTTGAAACCATGTGTAGAAAAGGTGCTCTCACATGCAGTTAAAAATGGAAGCTTAGGTCTTTGTGCTTTCCTAAATCCTGTAGGCAGCTTGGAAAACATTACTTGCCTAAATATGACAGATAATACTGCATTTTGTTGACAAAACTATTAACTTCACTGAAATTATGCTTAGCATCTTTCCTTGCATTCTGTGGTACCATCACTTCAGATAAAGTGAATTTCTAAGCTTAACCACGTGTGAGATTCATCTAAATTGGTGATCAGATTGGATAAAAATCACAATTTGTTTCACTCAACACTGCATCCATTTCCAGAGCAATATTTTCTTCAGTAGCAAGGCACACAGTACTGTGGTGTTTCTACTCCTTTTTTCCTTCTAACATGCCCTGAGTTGCTCAGGTCTCGTAGTAATTGCTGCCTGTACGTAGAGTGAAGTTTTAATTAAAAAGTAGCTTGATGAAGCATCTAACTAAAATTCTGAAGTCAGCAAGCACTGTCCTACTTGTGTTTGTCTCTGTCCTGGAAAAAAAAATTGAAGGAGGTGTTTAAAACAGTATGTATTGTTTTAAAAGGAGCTTACTTGGGTATAGTTTTAATTGGTGTTGGGGGTGAGCTGGCAGTTTGTGCTGGGCTGACACAGGTACTACTTTGTGGCAGAGGAGTTATGGAAACTGCTTGTGGACATGTTTTAAGCCATCAGAAAATGCAGAGAAATAAAAACCTCCAATGATTTTACATCAAGCAGAACAAGTACTTTAAAATAATGCCTGCATGTGGATTTGTACTTGTATAATTTAAATCAGTTTATTAAAATAGATCCATGTAAAATCCTTAACTTGCTATTACAGTGTGTCACTCTGAGGGAGAAATGCACACGAATTGGTGAGTCTTTCCCTGTGTCGTTTATCTCTCTTTCTTTTTTTTTTTTTTTTTTCAGAATTCTGTTTGCAGTGAGAGCCTCAGTGAATACCCAGCAGTATGGGCCCTTAATCTGAACCATTTGGGGGTGGGCAGAGGAGACAATTGAAGAATGGGCACGAATCACATTAGACTCCAGTGAAAATGTTACTGTGTTCCCATATTTACTAAGATAGATTTGTTTTCTGAAATTTTCCAGTAATTTTCAATTTAGCTTTTCAAAACCCCAGACTTTACAGATACCAGTGTTTCAGTAGCTGTTGCTTCAGATGTAGTTACAATTGTAATCTTTTACATTTTAGTTTATAGAATTATAGAATGGTAAGGTTAGAAGGAACTTCAAGGATCATTTAGTTCCAACCCCCTGCCATAGGCAGGGACACCTCCCACTAGTACAAGTCACTCAAGGCCCTGTCCAACCTGGCCTTGAACATCTCCAGGGAGGGAGCAGTTTGATATTTCTGACTGTAAACTACAGCTACTAAAGCTGTAGGTTTAGTTTTTCCTTCTCTCCTGACCGAATAATCTGAAACTTGGTTAAACAGATCTACATTTCCAACCCCTTGTTAGTTTTTCGTGTTGATATTTATCCTTCTGATGTGTCAGTGAATGCACTGCATGTGTGAAGGTGGTGAATTTTTAAGACCTTTGGGATGGAATGTTGTGTCTGTGTAATACACATGGGCAGTTCATTACCAAGAATGTAAGCATTCATCTTGTGTTGACGATGAATACATCATCGGCCTCCCAGAATTCCTCCAGCTCCTAGGTGATTAAATGGATGACATAGTCTTTCTTGTCAATATAAGTAACACTGCAGGATGACCATGTCAATGCTTTGATTTTCTCCAGTGAAGAGAACATGACCATGTACTGTACGTACATAATCTGTGAAAACCTGCTCTGATAAGTTTCTGAGTCCTATTTCTGAGTCCAGCAGGGCAAGGGAGGAGATTCTGCCCCTTTACTCTGCTCTCCTCAGACCCCACCTGCAGTCCTGTGTGCAGTTCTGGAGCTCCTGGCACAGGAAGGACATTGAAGTGTTGGAGAGGGTCCAGAGGAGGCCAGGAAGATGCTGAGAGGGCTGCAGCAGCTCTACTGTGAAGACAGGCTGAGAGAATTGGGTCTCTGCAACCTGGAGAAGAGAAGGTTTCCAGGTCACCTTAGAGTAACCTTCCATTATCTGAAGGGGGCTACAGGAAGGCTGGGGAGGGCCTATTGACAAGGTCTTACAATGCCAGGACAAGGGGCAATGGGTTTGAAGTGGTAGAGGGGAGATTTAGACTGGATGTTAGGAGGAAGTTGTTTGCAGTGAGGGTGGTGAGACATTGGCACAGGTTGCCCAGGGAGGTTGTGGCTGCTCCCTCCCTGGAGGTGTTCAAGGCCAGGTTGGATGAGACCTTGAGTGACCTGTACTAGTGGGAGGTGTCCCTGCCCATGGCAGGCGGTTGGAACTAGATGATCCTTGAGGTCCCTTCTAACCTTACCATTCTATGATACTGTCCTCATGTCTTTTTGTAGCTTCCTTAAGGACACATGAGGAGCAAACTCAGCCATGGAATTCTACCATCTTTACAGGAAGAGACACACAAGAAAATGCAATGAAATTCAACACTGATGTGTAATGATTCTGCTTTTTATTTTTCACTTTTTTTCCTCCCTGAGCTTTAATTGATACTGCAGCTCTGGATTAGAGCACTTTCCTCTTTACTGCCTAGCAACAGCCACCCCCCTCTGACCTTCAAGTTGAGACATGGCTGCACTACAACAGCCCATTTGTACTTGCAGTAAGCAATTCAGGTGATTGCACATTAAAGTATGTCGAATACTAGGGGGCATTTTTCAGCCTTGATTCCAATTCCTGAATATCTGCATATTGCTGTTGTTTTTGTCTCTTTTATTTGTGTTTTATTCTCTTTAAAAAAATGGGCATTGAAATTTTAGTTAGCTTATTAAGAGATACTGAAAATGAATTAGACCAGTTAAGTGTCACTCCTTAAAACCACTACACACTGTTCTTGGTGAACTTGGTATGGTTTATATTATTTTTTTGGTAAAGAAGGGCCAGAAGTCCAAAAATCTAAAATGGGTGTGGGGAATAGATGATCTAAAGACAAGTAAGTTGGGGCTTGCAAGGTGAAAGGAGGAAATGCAGTATAGCAAAAAGTATGAAGCCAGAAAGTGGAGGAGGAGCAGCTAAGGTCCCTTTCCTGGGACTTTTCTAACAGGCTTTGCACTGGACACACCTCTGTTTTGCCCTGTAAGCAGAGGTGTTCCAACCTGCCCCTTGAGGATCCACTTTACTGGAGGTGAGTGGGCTTCATAGAGCAACAGGTTTGGGGTTTGTGACCCAGAGACTGAGTGAAGATTGGCCTTGAAGTGACAGAAACAAAGAGAGAAAGACTTTTCCTGTGGACCTGAAGTGAGTTGTGTAGGTGGTTGCCAAAGGGCAAGAGTGACACTAGATACAGTGGAGTAAGAGCAAACATACAGGATGCTCAGTGCAAGCACGGTGGCATACACACAGTGCGAGCACAGTGGCATACACACAGTGTCCATTTACTAGAACATAGTTCATGAGGAGTGGAGGCATGCTGAAAGAGGACCAGAACAGATCAAGGAGGCCAATTAGAGCTTTCAGGAGCAGAGTCTGAGCAAACAGATGAAAAAGCTGAGGATACTTGTAAGTTCAAATGAGGAGAGATATAAGAGCAGTCCTTAAGTATGGGAAAACCAATTGCAAAGAGAAAAAGATGATTCTGTTTTTGGTGGTAGAAAGGAGAACATAAAGTGTGCTCAAATGCTGTAGTATGTGGGGTGGTTATTTGGGATGGACAAGGAGATCTTAAGGAAATTCTTTACAATGAGAGTGGTAAAGTACTGGAATAGATTACCCAGGGATGTGGTTGAGGCTCAATGTGGCCCTGGGCAGCCTAGTCTAGTTGGAGGTGTCCCTGCTCTCACTTGCAGGGGAGGTTGGACAAGATGACCTTTGAGGGTCCCTTCCAACCCAGTGCAATCAGTGAATATCTGGAAGAGGGCAGGATAATATCTTCGTGGAGTGGCACTCGGGTGAGCTGTGCCTGCCTTGAACCAACTGATCTCCTGTCATCTCTTCCCAATGTCTCTTGTTAAGATATTATGCTCTCTTCTTTACAGAAAGCATTTTGTATATCCACAAGCAATTCGTGTAGATAACTTCTTGAGATTCATGAGATAAAACCAAGTTTTACCTTCTTTTTAAACTAAAACCAAACAACCAACATTTCCTTGGGAATTTACCTAATTCCAAATAATTCTGAATCTTCAAATAATAGGTAGTTTTCCTAACCATTGCAGAGTTTTCTTAGGGTTTTGAGTTAACATGCACTCATAATTCATCGTGTCCTGGGCTGCAGCGGGAGCAGTGTGGGCAGCAAGGCAAGGGAGGGGATTCTGCCCCTTTACTCTGCTCTCCTCAGACGCCACCTGCAGTCCTGTGTGCAGTTCTGTAACCCCCAGCACAGGAAGGACATGGAAGTGTTGGAGCTGATCCAGAGGAGGCCACGAAGGTACTCAGAGGATTGCAGCAGCTCTGCTCTGAGGACAGGCTGAAAGAGTTGGGGCTCTGCAGCCTGGAGAAGAGAAGGCTTCCAGGAGACCTTAGAGTAACCTTCCAGTATCTGAAGGGGGCTACAGGAAGGCTGGGGAGGGACTATTGAGAAGGTCTTGTAATGACAGGACAAGGGGCAATGGGTTTAAACTGGCAGAGGGGAGATTTAGACTGGATATTAGGAGGTTCTTTACAGTGAAGGTGGTGAGACACTGTCCCAGGTTGCCCAGAGATCTTTGATCACGTTGGGTGATTCTGTGCTCCACAATGTCCCTTGAGGTGTTCAAGACCAGGTTGGATGAGGCCTTGAGTGACCTGTACTAGTGGGAGGTGTCCCTGCCTATGGCAGGGGGTTGGAACTAGATGATCCTTGAGGTCCCTTCTAACCTTATCATTCTATGATTCTATGATTCTATATTATCTGAAAGTTAAATCATGTCATTCAAACAAAGATGTCCAGTGTCATCACAATAACACTTGGCATGAAATCTAAATGCTTTTCAGCTCACAGCATAACCTAGTGATTGGCAACTGAAAGGAATAAAATGCATCCAGTTGGATAGTATTGAGAGGTTTTGTTTTGATCAGCAGGTGTTCTCTATAAAAAAAAAGGTTCAATACTTCTTTGATCAATGTTTTCTGTATAGAAGGGTGTTGGTGAAACCTCCACTGCTATTCACATCCATACAGAAATGGTCCCTTGCTGTAAGTAAACTTAATTCTCTTCAACAGTTAAAGGTACCACTTAGTCTTCATTATGCATCTGGTCACATTTTATTGAGACACTGACATATTCCCTGTGGTCTGGGAAGAAAAGAAGATGATACCATTGTGTGGTTTTTCTGGGTCAGTGCTCTCTCTGAATGCAGGCTCATATGCAAACGCTTTCAAGGCAGGGGATTGTCATTTTGCTGTCCTTTCAGCTACAGCATACATTGCCCTTAGCCTCATAACTGACTGGAAAATGCAGGGCACGGGTGCTTGGAGCTTGAGACCTTGTTATTTTCTTGCATTAGGTGAAAATAGTAGTAAATTCCTTTGTTAAATAATTAGAACTATAAACTTTGAAAACAAATGTGTTCCCTCTGCTGTGTTTAAACCCCGAGGTAAGATATCTTTCCATGTACAACATAAAGGTTTAGGTTCAGTTATCCAGAGCACTATTATATCTGCTTACATAGTACATGCTTAGTTATAATAGTTCTAAATGGAATTCTGCAAAGATATGGATTGTGATGTTAATGCACACAGCTGGAGTCCTGTGCACTGCTCTGGAGCCCCCAGCACAGGAAGCACATGGAACTGTTGGGGCGAGTCCAGAGAACGCCATGAAGATGAGATGCTGAGAGGGCTGCAGCAGCTCTGCTGTGAGGACAGGCTGAGAGAGTTGGGGCTCTGCAGCCTGGAGAAGAAAAGGCTTCTAGGAGACCTGTGACGGTTTGGGAGTTCCCTGCCCCCCACACTTGTAAAATGACCCAGACTAGAACTCAGCCGGCTGGAAGTTAAGAGATGAAGCTCTATTTACACCTCAGCACAATATACAAGCAAATATATACACTATGTACAGGAATATTTACAGAAATATACAAGTTTAAGGTAATACAGACACAC
>VWYK01037098.1:16957-28616 GCA_013399775.1 Semnornis frantzii | reverse complement strand
TAAGGCAGCTGGAGTCTGGCAGTCTCTGACCTGGTTCCTCTTGACTCCCCATTCAGCAGCAGCCTTGCAGAGGGGCAGGCAGCATGCAGTGCCATGTGCAGGCTTGGCACAATGTCAGGCTGGCTCTGCAGGCTGATCACCTGCAGGCTTTTAGAGCCTGTTCCTGGTAACTCGAGGCAGTGGAGTTCCCAGGCAGTTCAGGATGCAGCGAGGCAGCAGCAGCAGCACCATGAATACAACAGCAGAGAGCACCTTGTGCTACCTGCTCATCTCTTTTTATCCATGCAGCCTAAGACTAACAGGTCTTAGGACATAGATTAACCAATTGGGATGGCCAAGCCTGACCATACCAGCTGAAGCCAGGGCTTTTGTTTGCCTTTCCCCCAGCTGCTTCCCCCGGCACAGAAGGGGGAGCACCAGAACAAGTCTGGGCAAGCCACAGTCCTTAGCCTCAGTGGCTCCAGGTTCTTTGTCCTCTTTCCTGCAGTTGCTTCTCCCTATAGCAGAGGGAGGGGAGAGCAGAAAACATGTCTGAGCAAGCCAGGACATGTATAAGCCTATTTTGGCCTGCTTAGGCCTACCATGACACCAGGCGAGTCTGGAGTCTCTCTAGAGGAGAAGACTCCACAGCCTCTCTGGGCAGCCTGCTGCAGGGCTCCAGCACCCTCACAAGAAGTTTCTCCTCCTGTTCAGATGGAACCTCCTGGGTTCCAGTTTGTGGCTGCTGCCCCTTGTCCTGTCACTGGGCACCACTGACAGGAGTCTGGCCCCATCCTCTTGCCCCCCACAGGTCCTTTTGCTCTTGCTGAGCATTGATCAGATCCCTTCTCAGGCTGCTCTTCTGCAGGCTCACCAGCCCCAGGGCTCTCAGCCTTTCCTCATCACAGAGATGCTCCAGGCCCCTCAGCATCTTCATAGCCCTGACTAGAGATGTATTTGCTTTAGGATGGCACAAAACACCTCAGGTGAAACTATTTCCTTCCACAGAAGTCAGTTCAGGTGATGATACAGAAATAAAGCAAAGCCAGATGCATCCATTATGTGATCAGTTTGAAGAACAACAGCTTCAAAGACTATGAAGGGTCATTTTTGTTGAACAGCAGGACAAGCCCACACTTCAGAGAGCACCTGTCAGAGAAATCTCTGTAGTGGCCCTTTTCCTGCCTTAAGGTTTATATTTCAGCTTCACTGAGGGTCCTGCTCAAATCCCACACCAGTAAGAAACAGAAAGCAGAGAGGACCTGCCTGAAGAGACAGGCACCACCCAGATACTTTCTGGCCAGGGACCTGGCCTGATGCTCCCTAGAAACACATACATGGAGCAGCCATGATTCAGACAACCATGGCAGATACCATTCCATGTCCCAAAGAATCTGCCATGGGTTGAAAGCAGCAGCTCCATCAGCAGCTGTGTCAGACTTGAAACCTCTTATATCTACCCAGCAAAGGTCCACCCACACCCCAACACCACATCACAGCTGTAGGAGACCATGTTTGAAGGACTCTTGCAGCTATATAGATTAAACTTCTGGGTGGTGGAGGTGTTCCATGGCAGGTTGGATGAAGTTCTTGAGCAACCTGGTCAAGTGGCAGGTGTCCCTGCCTATGAAAGGGGTTGGAACTGGATGATCTTTAAGATTCCTTCCAACCCAACCCAAACCATTCCATGATTCTATGAATAAAGATAGGTGGGGGTGTGGGTTGGGTTTTTTGATGGGGGTGGGGTGTTTTTTTGTTTTTGTTTTAGATCCTGAAGGGTTAATTTGTTGGCACATTGTTATCTTGTTCATTAGACCTGATTTTTGAGACAAGACCTTGAGATACCTCAGGTTATCATAGAATCAACCAGGCTGGGAGAGACCTCCAGGATCACCCAGCCCAACCTAGCACCCAGCCCAACCTAGCACCCAGCCCTAGCCAATCAACCAGACCATGGCAAAGTGCCTCATTCAGGCTTTTCTTGAACACCTCCAGGGATGGCAACTCCACCACCTCCCTGGGCAGCCCATTCCAATGCCAATCACTCTCTCTGTCAAGAACATCCTCCTAACATCCAGCCTGTATGTCCCCTGGCACAACTTGAGACTGTGTCCTCTCCTTCTGTTGCTGGTTGCCTGGCAGAAGAGACTGACCCCCACCTGGCTACAACCTTCTTTCAGGTAGCTGTAGACAGCAATGAGTACAGAGGCAGAATGACCTCCCTCGTCCTGCTGGCAACACTGTTCCTGATCCAGGCCAGGATGCCATTGCTCTCCTGGCCACTTGGGCACACTGCTGGCTCATGTTCACCCTACTATCTACCAGCATCCCCAGATACCTTTCTGACTGGCTTCTTTTTTATCCCTCTGTGCTGAATTGGCTTCATCTGGGCATCCAGCGGGTCTGAAAGCAGCATTTATTTCCATGTCCACCACTGCCACATTCTCCCAAGCCCTTTCCTCCACCTCCTTTTGATGACCATGATCTGTGGTAACTATGGGCTGCATTGTCACTGCATTGCAGTAAGAGATTGGAGACCCATTTCTTTCTGGAAGCTCACATCCTTGCCCAACCATAACTTACCTGCATTTCTCTTCCAGAAGAATAAATCCCACCTTACCTGGAAAGCATGAACCTTTCTCCTTCCTTCTCTTCTCATTTCTTACTTGAATAATTACCTCAAGCCATCCAGCTGAAGTCAATCTGGTTCAAGTGAGGGTGACCACACTCAAAGCTTCCCAGAGCGATGTGATCAGCAGCACCACATGGCTGAATTAGCATCTGATGAGCTGTGCTGGGAGAATTGAAGCCTATGTCTACTTCCCAGCACATCCCTATTTCAGGCTCAGCAGGGCTCCAGCTTCAGCCTCCATCCCTGGGTGGGTGGCTTGAGTCAAGCTTCAAGCACCACTTAGCTCGAGATGTTCATCTGTAGGCAATTTAGCAGCAATACTGAGACTAGGTTGTCAATGAAGCTTCCACCCTTCCTTCCTAGCCTGCTAGACTTAGGTTGGGCATTAGGAGGACATTCTTTACAATGAGAGTGGTGAAACACTGGAACAGATTGCCTAGAGATGCAGTGGAGGCCTTATCTCTTAAGACATTCAAGGGATGTCTTGATGGGGCCTTGAGCAACTTGCTCTAATTGGAGCTATCCCTGCTCACTGCAAGGGGGTTGGATGAGATGAGCTTGGGGGTTGGTTCCAACTTGATGCATTCTGTGAGGATTCTTACCTCAGATCTTGTATGGATTTATTTTGTAGCCAGACACATTTTAACCATTACTACTTGGAGTGTCTTGGTTCAAACTGGGTTGGATTTTGAGTTTATAGTTCCAGCCCACAGAATCATAGAATGATTTGGGTTGGAAGGCACATCTAAAGCTCATCCAGTCCAACCTCCCCTGCAGTCATAGAATCATAGAATGGTAAGGTTGGGAGGGACCTCAAGGANCTTGAACACCTCCAGGGAGGGAGCAGCCACAACCTCCCTGGGCAACCTGTGCCAGTGTCTCACCACCCTCAGATGTCAGCAGAGACATCTGCACCTAGGGCAGATTGCTCAGAGACCCTAGCAACCTGACCTGGAATGGTACCAGGGATGGGGCATCTACCACCTCTCTGGGCAACCTGGGCCAGGCTCTCACCTCCCTCAGCACAGAAATCCTGTTTGATTCTTTGCTACTGAATACCTAATAGAGGAGAAGAATCAAGTGTGACTTCATTAGGTGATTCTACACAACAATTCAGGCTCTTGTCCCTTTGTCTCTTGGTTTCATAGCACATGGTATGTTCTCCTTCACACACAATCTGGAGACATCAAAAATGAGATCTGATTGATGTGGAGCATAAACAACAGAATAATTGTTTCAGGAGGAAGAGACCTTCAAGATGGAGTCCAATCTTCAGCCTAAGACCTGTTGGCCATTAAGCCACATCCTGAAGTGCCATAGCCCCATGCTTGTTAAACACCTCCAGGCACAGAGGTGTTCTAACATGAAATAAATGTTCAGAATAAGAATATTTGCCATTTCCACCTCTTAATTTGTAAGTTTTACTGCCATTGCCACCCTCACTATGCAATGTGCTCAAGCCTGAGGACCACTAAGAGGGCAACATGCTCTCCAGTGTGAGGACAGAAAGTTGTGAACTTGAAATTACCAAAAGGCTCACAACTTCTGCACTCATGGGGGTTATACAAGCTGCAAAACATTTGGCTCCACTTCAGTGAAGACTCTGTTTTATAGCCAGTAGTAGTAAAACTCATGAGCAAGAAATGAGCTCAATTCCCAGCTAAATATTCAGGAAAGATGAGAAGCAGCTCGAGCCTGCAGCACAGAGGACATCCTAATAAAGCTTCATGGGGCAGGACATTGGTGTGTTCTCCAGCTCAGGAAAAGGCATGGAATGGGTGTCTGCTGCTCACACAGGCATGTAGGTGTGTGGCTTACAGAGAAGGTGAAGCTCATGGTAGAAGCTAAGAGTCACAGCATGGACAAGCACTAAGAAGTGAGCTATGAACCCACAGGTTTGAGTTTCCACAGCAAATGCCTACATTTTTGATGGACCAGGTCTGCAGTCTCCCTGTCACTTCTTTCTGAAAGTCTGCCCCTCTCCAGGGTTGGAGATCATAAAATACCTCCCTGGAATGAGGTTTAACAAAGCCAAGTGCCAGGTTTTGCACTTCATAACAACTCCATAAATGCTCTAGGATTGGGGCTGGAAACTGGCTGGTAGAAAAAGACCTGGGGATGCCAGGAGACAGCCATCTGAACGTGAGCCACTGAGTGCTCAGGTGCCCAAGAAGGCCACCAGCATCCTGGCCTGGATCAGCAATAGTGTGGCCAGCAGGACAAGGACAGGGATTGTCCCAATGTACTGGGCACTGGCAAGGCCACACCTTGAGTCCTGGGCTTGGTTTTGATCCCTTCGTTCCAATAAGGACACTGAGGTGCTGGAGCATGTCCAGAGCAGGGCAAAAAGCTGGTGAAGGCTCTGAAGAACAGGTCTGGTGAGGAGCAGCTGAGGGAATTGGTGTTCAGTCTGGAGAAAAGGAGGCTGAGGGAAGACCTTCTGGCTCTGTACACCTACATGGAAGGAGGTTGGAGTGAGGCGGGGCTGGTCTCAGGCGGGGCTGGTCTCTTCTCCCTGTTATCAGGTGATAGAATGAGAGGAAATGGCCTGAAATTGTGCCAAGGGAGGTTTTGTTTGGACATCAGGATAAATTCCTTTGCTGCTGGAGCAGTCAGGTACTAGAACAGGTTGTCCAGGGAGGTGGTAGGAGGGGGTCACAATTTGTGTGCATTTGCTGTAATTAAATTAACTAATGCTTTAGCTTTGTGACTGTTCCAAATCCCTCCACCACCACTGGCTGCTTTAGCCATCTCCTCACAAATATATTCATCATCTTGTCCACCAGTTAACACCAAAACAAGGCTGCCTGCAAATCCAGGCTGGCTGCCTGCTGGAAGCAGGAACAGATGTCCCTTCTGATCATTATTTGTCGCACACAGGAACCAGCCACGGCGAGCTCCTCACTCACAGATGCGCTTGTTTGATGCTTCCACTTCATTTGGAAACCCTTCCATTGGCCAACTGCAGGAGGAATTGATTTTGCAAAACAGATGGAGATTATCCTGCTGATCACTGCCTCTTACTCATAGTTCAGAATATTTTCTCTGCTGCTCTTCTAGATTCATGCAAAACAAGCACATTAAAAACCCTCCTACATTCAAGCCGAGCCAAAGTTTGCTGTTAACCCATGAAAGGTCCAAAGGAACCCTTGGATAAAAAGCTGATGTTAACTCTTACTGGTCCAGTTTGATTAAGATGGTCTTTATGCTGCAAGTACAAATCTCAGCTGTTAGTAAGGTGGATATGGAGAGCACACCTGTCAATCCTGGAAAACCTGGAGTTTGTGGAGAAGAGA
This sequence comes from Semnornis frantzii, assembly GCA_013399775.1. Classification (NCBI taxonomy): domain Eukaryota; kingdom Metazoa; phylum Chordata; class Aves; order Piciformes; family Ramphastidae; genus Semnornis; species Semnornis frantzii. The sequence continues at coordinate 22,709 of VWYK01037098.1, read as the reverse complement.
TAGCAAAAATTACCCCAGAACATTACATTTAGTGTCCACACTAGAGCAGGGAAGGTTTGGACTGGAATGGCAGAGAGAGTTGAGAAGATTTTTTGGGTAGCAGAGTAGTGGGCAGAGAGGAGTTGCCCCATGCTCCTTTGTCAGCTGCCAACACAAAGTATGCAGGAGAGATGTTGATGGTAGAAAAGCTAAACATGTTTCTTTTTTGGCCCCCAAGTCCTGCTCTTCACAGAATCCCAGCACAGTGAGGGTTGGAAGGGACCTCTGGAGACCATCCAGCCCAGCTCCCCTGCTAAAGCAGGAGCACCCACAGCAGCTTGCCCAGCATCACAGTCCCCAGGTGGGTTTGGAAGCACTCCAGAATGCTTCCCTGCTGCAATTCAGTGAAAGCAAGCCATTCCACCTTGAGTGGAAGCCTAGGTATGAAATAAAGCCAGAGGAAGAGAAAGGGCTCTGTAGCAGCAGCATGGGGCAGGAAAGTCATCTGAAACATAAACACTAAATAAACATCTAACAGCTGCTGTGGAAGATTTGCTTACCAAGACATCTGCATCCCAGATTTATCCCTCAGCCTGGGGCTGAGCAGTTTTTAGGAAGGATGAAGGAAAAGGGAAGCAAGAAAAACTAGAAATGAAAGTTCTGGCTATGATGCCTCTTTTCTAGGCCATTCTGTATGACTGTGCCTCTTCCCCTCTCTCTCATCCTGTGCTTTGCAACTTGATTGAACTCCCTCAGATTTCTGCTCCAAAATCTGTTTGTATTTGCCCCACAGTCTTTTGAAACTTGGCTATAAATGAAGCCATCTGTGTGGAGAAGACAAACTCTGCTCCAGTAAAAGCTCCCACAGGACAAGAGGCTTGGTATCCTGTCCTGTAAGACAGTAGTTAGCCAAGCAGGTGGATTTTCCTGATGGCCCAGGCTGAGATCAGAGCCCAAAGCCTTTGTCAATATCTCAGTAAAGGGACAAGTGTGATAAGCTTCTTGGGGAAAAAGAGCAGGACATCCCATGGACAGGGACTCCAGCTAGGCAAGGACAATCACTCAACTGAGCTTCACAGAATCATTTTGGGTTGGAAAAGACCTTTAAAATCACAGAGCCAAACCATTCTCTAACTCTACCAAGGCTGGGGCTAACCAGTGTCCCTCAGCACCATGTTAGCAGCTTTAAACACCCCCAGAGATGGGGATTCAGCCACCTCCCTGATCAGCCTGTTCCAGTCTTTGAGAGTCCTTTCAGTGAAGGAAGGACAGCTGGCACAACTTGAGGCCATTTCTTCTTGTCCTAAATGTGATTCAAGAGACCAATTTGAAGGCCTCCTTCAAAGGAGCTGTCTGCAGCTCTGTTATGGTTGTGATCACTCAGTGTGTTCTATTCTCCTGCTTAGGTGAATCTTCCCCAAGCTGGTCACCATAGATGGTATTGGAAATGGATGCCAGGGAGTGCCAAACGGGCAGGCTCATGTCTCTGATGTAGTTCTTGCTTCTCCAGTGATCAGACACCACAGAATGCTCTGAACTGATGAGTGTTTAGAAGGAACTTCCTCACTGAAAGGCTTCGCGATGCCCAACCGAAGCCTTCCCGGAGCGCAGCTTGAGACCATGGCATGGCAAAGATCCCTTCCTGCCCTTGATGGGCTGTGGGAGCTCATGTTCAGGTGAGGGATGGGAGCTAGCACGAGGGCTGCAAGTTCTGCTCTGCTTCTGGCTGATTTTTGACAAACTTGCCATGAGAACAACTGAGAGCAGGAGCATCTGTCAGAATCACGTGGGGCTGAAAGAGAACTCAAGCGTGGCAGAGTTTGGCTCTGCAGCAAATCCCCAATTTATTCCAGCATTGCAGAGGAAATCCAAGCCCCTCGCTTTGTAACCAGCATTCCAACAGGAGAGAGCCTCCTGTAAAGCCTGCAGAGCACAGCCAGGTAGAATTAGACTTCAAATAACCTTGGCCACTTCAGAAGATGTCTTTTTACACCAGCTTATTGTCTGTTTCCCTAGAAACAGGAATCAGCACCCACACAGAGGGGTTGGAACCTGGGTTAATTTTAGCTGCTGCAGTTTTGTTCCAACTTCACAGAATCATAGAATGGTTTGGATTGCAAAGGACCTGAAAGATCATTGTTTTCCAACCCCCCCCCCCCACCCCTTGCCATGGGATATTGGCAAAGAGTGAGGACAATCCCACAACTAGGGCCAGGGCAGACATCTGGGGTAGCTGTGTGGGATGCATTATACAAGAAGTAGGCAGCTGAAGTACCTGAGAACTGTGGACTCCACTCAACTCCAGGCACACAATTATGTTGCATTATTCACCATGGTAGTCTGGAGAGGTCTGGAAACTCATGTGCTGGGTTGAACTCCCTGGATTACCAGCAGCTCTGTTTTCAGGCTGCCTGCAATGATTTAGTTGAGGAACCTCAAAGTTATGGAAAAAATGTGCTAAAATTCCTTACTGAGAGGAGGTTGGAGCCAGGTGGGGCTTGGTCTCTTTTCCCAAGGACCAAGGGTTAGAATCATAGAATGGTAAAGTTGGAAGGGACCTCAAGGATCATCCAGTTCCAACCCCCTGGCATAGGCAGGGACACCTCCCACGAGCACAGGTCACTCAAGGCCTCCTCTCATTTGACCCATTTTCTTTTTTTTACTCATCACAGATTTCTGGTTCACACTGGGAAGGAGCTTGAAACTAAGTGCATCATATAAGTTAGCTGCACTAGACAACCCCCAAAAGGTCCCTCCCAAGCCCTACCATCCTGTGCTATCATCAGGTGCACTGTGAACATCACAGAATGTTAGGGGTTGGAAGGGACCTCCAGAGATCACTGAGTCCAACCCCCCTGCCAAAGCAGGATCACTTAGGGCAGGCCACACAGGAACAGGACCAGGTTGGCTTTGAAAGTCTCCAGAGAAGGAGATTCCACAACCTCTCTCTTTTCTTCTGCAGAGGTTTGACTCACATCATGATCAGAGGATCATGAGTCTCCTATGAGGAGGGTCTGAGGGAGTTGGGACTGTTAAGTTTGGAGAGGAGAAGGCTCCAAGGTGACCTTTCAGTATCTTAAGGGGGCCTGCAAGAAAGCTGGGGAGGGACTTTTTAGGCTGTCAGGCAGTGACAGGACTGGGGGGAACGGAACAAAGCTAGAAACGTAGATTCAGACTGCATGTTAGGAAGAAGTTCTTCACCATGAGGGTGCTGAGACCCTAGAATGGGTTGCCCAGGGAGGTGGTGGAATCCTCATCCCTGGAGGTGTTTAAGGCCAGGCTGGATGAGGCTCTGGGCAGCCTGATCCAGTGTGAGGTGTCCCTGGGCATGGCAGGGGAGTTGGAATTGGACCATCCTTGCAGTCCCTCCCACCCCTGACTGATTCAATGATTTTGTGATTTCAGAGTGCTTCAGTTTTCCCAGCTCACCACAGGTGTCCAGTTGTCCTCAAAATATCTTGGCATCTACTTCTGGTTTTATTATGTTAAATTTTGAGGCCTTGAGCATCCAGGTCTAGTGGAAGGTGTCTCTGCCCATGGCAGAGGGGTTGGAACTAGATGGACCCTTTTAGTTCAAACCATTCTGTGATTCTGTGACCATAGAGTGGAAAATCAGAAAATAAATACTACTGAGGTGCCACTTCTTTCCCCACTTCTACAGAATAAAATCTCTCTCTGGTAGTCTTACCACTTGTTTCTCACACTTTGGAAATGATCACAGAATCATTTAGGCTGCAGAAGACCTTTAAGGACATTGAGTTCAAACATGAATCCAACACTACCAAGTCTGTTGCTAGACCATGTGCTCCAGCACCACATCTCCATGGCTTTGAAAACTCTCCAGGGATGGGGACTCCACCACTGCCCTGGGTGGCCTGGGCCAGGCCTTCACAAGCTCTTTGGGGAAGAAATTGTTTCTCATGTACAACCTAAACCTCCCTTGGGGCAACCTGAGGTCATCTGCTTTTGTCTTGTCTCTAGTTCCTCAGGAAAACAGACCAGCTCTCACCAGGCTCCTTCAGGAAGTCATTGAGAGCCAGAAGGTGTCCCCTCAGCTCCTTTTCTCCACACTGGACAACTCCTGTTCCCTTAGCTGCTCCTCACCAGACCTGTTTTTCAGGCCTTTGACCAACTTTGCTGCCCTCCTCTGGACCTGCTGCAGCCCCTCAATGTCCTTCTTGGAGTGCATGGCCCAAACCTGAACCCAGTGCTGGACATGAAGCCTCACCAGTGCCCAGCCCAGGGGCACAATGATGCCTCCACTCCTGCTGGTCACACTATTGCTGGTACAGACAAATTTCTGATGAGCCTGCAGATTGGGCACACTGCTCCACAACAGACCAAGTGTGATTTAGCCACCAGTTAAGCAAGCACAGCAGAACTCCAGCTAAGCAAGAACAGCCTGACCAGACTACAGGAACAAAGCAAAAAGGGACAAGCAAGAGAAAAGAGCTGGGCAAGACTGACAAGAAAAGGGGACATAACTCACTAACTAAGACCATAACCGCTCTTTGCAGGGCAAAGTGATCTTGGACAAGGCTGCAAGACCCTCATCAGCACATAAATGTAGTGTAAAACTCTTAGAAACATAGATTTCTAATAACAGCAGAGTAAAGAGAGCAAGAAAAGCAGAGTGGAAACTCCTGTTGGGTTTGCAGGCAGAATTAATGTGCATTTTTACAGGGGGTTGCAGTGCTAAAGAACTGGAGAGGGTGGAAATCAAGCTTCAGCTGTACAAGATTGCTACATGGTCTTTCCCATGTGCCTTGGAGACCCAGGCACTTTGCAAGAGCAGGAAAATTGAGTTGACTTTCCTTTAAGCAGGGACAAGTTGTTGAGCCTACCCAGTCAGGTCAGATTTACAGAGGTGTAAGCAAGAACAACACAGCCCTGAGAAGTTTCCCTGACAGAAGTGAACTGCATAATAAGTGCAGCACTCAACTAGAAAGGTTACAGTGACCTGCTTGGTCAGTCAAGGAGGAAGGAAAGGTGGTTTTGGCAAGCTGGAGCACTGAGGGTTTGCAAGAGCACACTTAGGGAGCATCAGGTGGTAGAACGAGAGGAACTGGCCTGAAATTGTGCCAAGGGAGGTTTAGGTTGGGGATTAGGAAGCCTTTCTTTGCTGCAAGAGTGGTCAGGCATTGGAACAGGCTGCCCAGGGAGGAGGTGGAGTCACCATCCCTGGAGCTGTTCAAGAAACCTGTGGACATGGCACTTGGGGACCTGGTTTAGTGGCCATGGTGGTCGGTGGTCTTAGGGCAATAGTTGAACTCAGCCTTTGAGGTCTTTTCAACCTAAATAATTCTATGACCCCTACCTGGCTCCAACCTCCTTTCAGGGAACTGTGGAGAGCCAGAAGGTCTCTGTGAGAGTCTGAATCGTCTCTCCCTCGTTCAAATCAACAAATCTAAAGATTGTGTCTGTTACCTTCTCCAGCTCAGCCCAGGTTCCTGGTCCTGTGGCCTTCCCAGACTCCAGCCTGGCTTGAATGCCCAGGATGTGGATGCCTTACATCAGTTACCCCACAGAGAAAAGACTTCTGTCTATCTGGGGTATGGACAGATCCCTCTGGTAGTGCCACTGCCAGAGCCCTGCAGACACAGGAGAATACACAGGAAAACGTCCTGGAGAGCTGCACTTGGACACTGATCTAAAACACTGTGTAAGAAGACATGAGCAATGCCTGCCAAGAGGAGCACCTCCACCAGAAGAATTCGAGGAACAGCTCCTGCAGAAGAACTCTGTGGTGGGGCACACCCAAGTCCCTGCCCCA
>VWYK01037097.1:7601-25112 GCA_013399775.1 Semnornis frantzii | reverse complement strand
CTGATGTTTGAGGATTGTATAGGAGCAGGGCATTGATTTCTGTGTTTTGAGAAGACTCTGATCTATTCACTCTTCTCTGCCCACTTTCATTGTGTTCACAAGGGATTTACACCAGTTATTTTGCAATTTAATTTTTGTAAGAGTTGGATCAAATTCAAAGAAATTTCTTTTCTTGTTTTAAATTGAAAAGGGAGTGAATACCAGGCGTTAAAAACATTACCAGTGTTATTAACAATGCTGTAAGCTTAAAGTTAAAGACTATGTATCCTTATAAACATATTAACCCGCATTTATTGGAGTTGGTTTTCTAGCCCCTAAACATCTGATTTTGATGACAGTCAAAGAAAGTCTACTGTACAAATACTGAGGTGTAGTTATAATTTCTTACATTTATTTACAGGTGATTTTACTGCTCTTACTCTGCTGCTAGCCTTGCTCCAGCACTTTGTAATTGTTTCTTTCTTGAAAGGCATTTTGTAGGATTAGGTGCTGCTTTACTCATTAAAGTTCGTCAGCTTGTCCAGGTATGGCTTCCATTCACGTCTCTGGAAATAGCTATCTGGCCATGTGGACTTTATGGAAATGCTATAAAAGATATGTGGTCATATAAAGTGATTCTGTTTTATGTCTACAGTTCTTTCAGTTCTTTGGATGTGATGAAGAAATCATCTAGGTTTAGGCCTTTAAGGACTTCCTTCACATATTTTATTCATATCTATAAAATGAAATTTATTTATATATATAATGATTACATGAATGGCATATGTTGCATGATATGCATATGAGGCATTTCAAGTATTTCTACACACGCACAAATTTATTTTTCACAAATGTATATGTGTGTGTACGTGTGTGTTTATACACGTGTGTGATGAAATACATGGTGGAAGGGAAAACTACCCAAAATAAAAAATGTTCATAAGGAAAAATCTGTTAAGGTAGTTCACTGAGAGTTTGCATCTGGCACCTTGTAAAAGTCACTTAAGTTACAGACTTTACTGTAAATATCTACATACGCCCCATCTCAGTGTAAAAATATTTGTCCTTCTAGAACTAACTAAACAGGGCTATGAATTACGCCTAAAAAGATGCCACAGATAAAAAAAAAAAAAAACCCGTATAAAATTATAATGGTATGTAGAATTTTATATAATGCTAACAACTTTAGCATGATTCTTGGCATAAGCAATTTAGTGCAATTTCATTTGTTTGAACCAGAATGATATCGCAAAGTGAATTAATAGAACATTAGTAGTGAAAAAAAGAAACACTTCTTCCTTTGAAATACGAAGTGCCACTAAGTTGAGATGAAACCTGAAAGTCAGTGAATAATATATGTGGGATATTAATATTTTAAATGTATCATATTTAAAATTGCTGTGAACTTAAACAAGGTTTCATATCAAGAAAAGACATGTAATTCATTTTAGGTTCCAATTTTATATGCAACATTTTACAAATGAACCAATTCACTAAAGTAGTGAAGTCAGGTACGTAGGCATATTTTGCTGTTTTGCACACTAAATACGATCGTTATGGAGTATAAACTTAATTTCAGGAATGATAAAAAATAACACTTAAAATTCTTTTTCTGCTGCCCTGCAAGGAAAACATTTTAAAGTAGCTGATTAATGAGATGAAATGAGCTGATATGCCCCATAATGCCTCCATGAGCTTTTATATCTTGTGAAACCACACCACAACACCACTTTTATAAAAAGTGTGAAGTCGAATAATGCAATCATATTTTAAATTTAGAATGGGAGTTGATACAATTCAGTTTGGTCTTGTATAAAGTGAGCCCTCTGGCATTTGGCTTTACATTATTTAAAAATCGTTCCTACAAGGAATGTGAGTAGAAAGTGTAGCATAGTTGAATCCCAGCTCTAAAAGCTCAGGGGCAAATTGCGATGCCTGCCTTGCTGTTGGTTTTAGTGGGGAGAAAGTGCAGCCCTTGGTCCTTTCCTTAGTACAAGGTCTACTGACACCCCTGCTTGACTGCCCTACTCCCATGAGCAGGTGCAGGTTAGCCTTTAGAAGCCGAACCTTGTGCTGCTCAAGATGGGCCAAATCCTGCTTGTCCCATTCATTGGTCACCTGAAGTTCTGTCTCATTGAAATGAGCAGGATCTGGCTCTCAGTCCACTCCTTGGAGTATCTCCACTGGACCTTACTATCAATGGATACTTTTGGCTTTATTTGATGCAGGTGGAGTTTTGTCTGAGGGGCACATTGACCTCGCCCTTATGCCTGAGTCATCTAAGGGTTTGATTCTACTCACTTTGGCTTTGGTGAACCAGGCCAGCAAAAATACAGTCACTATGTATGATATATAGAATATATATTACTGGGCATTTTGAACAGTTGGGCAAAAAAAGGTGTCTCTGCACTGACGGGAAGTGCTGGGTGTGCATGGGTTTAGTGAAAAGGGCAGTTGCATATTCTGGGAAAGACTCTGGCTGTCACAAAGAGTGCAAGCACTTAGGAGAGCAAAAGCCTGGTTAGTCTATAACCTGGTTCCCACCAGAGCTAGTCATAGATACTATAGAAAAAGATAGGTTGGTTGTGGTGAGGAGAGGACGTTCTTGTCACTTGCCACAAAGCAGATCTCTTTCTGTCCACTTCTCCTCAGAGGCCTGGGACATTTGCTAGGCTTCCCCCTCTTATCCCCATCGATTTTGGTAGCTTGAATTTTCATTACAAATGCACAGTGCCCTTCTGAAACTCGCTGCAGATATTTTAAATTCAGAATAACTGTGATGGAAAAAAACCCACGCTTTTCCTTTTTAAACAGTTTTACCACAAGTTGTTTAAATATACATTTCACTGCTGTGAAATAACCTTCCTCTCCACATTTATACCCATATGCACAATGCTAACTCATAGCAGAAACAACATTTTAAAACACTGTGTCATGCTTATAGGATAATTATTAATCTTGTCAGAATAGAAATCAACTAAAAGTACTCCATACAAAGGTTTGTGCCTCAATTTTTTTTTTTTTTTAGTAATCAGGGATGTCATAACAGAGAGAGAAACTATAGGATATATAGCATGTAGTAAAAGTATATGACTCCTACAGGACTATTTAGAAATACGGAAAGATTATTTTTTCTCTTTTTGGTTAGCAGACTACTTGATGAAAAGGTATGTTTTTATTTTTATTCCTGCTTGTATCTTACAGTTCTATGAGGGTGATGTGAAACTACAAATTCCAAATTTTAGTAGCTATAAATGATATAAAAATAAGGAAGAGAAGTACTCCTGATATGTATCTGGAGGGATAAATACACGATAATCATGCAATCTGATAGTAGAAAGAGTAGCTGTTTGACAATAAAACCAATGCTAAATACGAAGAGAATAATATTGTTCTAGCGAGAAATATAACAAATAAAATCATATGACAAAAAGACACCCATAAAACTCTCTTTCTGTTCCAACTGAATGTTTTCTGACTGAATGTTTGTTTTTAATGCTTTGTGACCACCAAGACATGGTTAGTGAACAAGTTAGTCAAAACTTCCCTGTCTTGATTTTCACATCCCACGTACATAAATCCACAAACATGACTTGTAGCAGTCCCACTTAACTTTGGGAAGGTGGTTTTACTGTTATTAGCTTGAGGTTTGCTTCAGATCAGATTCTGCATGCTCTGACTCGTGTACTGAAATTGCTGGGGCATATGAGCAGTGTTTGTAGTGATCTACTTATTTTGTGCAGGAGGGCCACGTTTTTCACACTGGGGGTTCACACAGGTGCAAGAAAGGGGGTTACTGCAGGAAAGGGACTATTTGTCAAGGGTGTTAGGCATTTATTTTTCATTTGACTTCATTTGGAACTGTCAAATCTCAATATTAAAAAAAATGGCCTTTTTTCTTTAGAAAGTCAAACATGGATATAGAAACCTGATTTCTGGTGTCTGGCTGAAAAAAAGTGGTAAAATACTATCACTGGAAATTTCTGGTTTTATCTTTGTATAGTTTTAGCATTTGCCTTATGACTATATTACACAAACCTACCTTTCTGCTTGTGAGGACTGCTTTGCCTTCTTCAGAGAGGTAGGAGAAATGGTTAAATCACTACAGAACTGGAAAAAAAAAAAACCCAAACCAGACATCAATAATAATTGTTCATTACTCAATTGCTAAAATGAGAAGTCTGTAATCTGCATAGGGGAATTATGATTTTAAATACTGATGTTTTGACTTTCTGAAATTAGGATCTCAGTACTGAACTCTTGCAGCTATTTGTTACTACTGTTAGGAAAGAATAAGACACACATTTTAGAGCCCTGTTAGAGGGACAGCTTTATGCACCGTGACACGCTGAAAACTAAGGAAAATATAGCAAACATTTTGAGGAGCAGCCAGTGACAGGGGGGAGGCGAATATGCTGTAGAGTCTACTGTGCCAGTGAATCTCATAGTAGATTACATCAACCTGGTGTTATGGGCTGCTCTTCAGAAGAGGAAAAGCAGGAGAAACAAAACTCATGATCATGTATTGGTCAAAGTCCCCTCAGTGCAGCATCACCAAATGTTAGAATTTTGACTGTGTGGTGTCGAGTCAGTAGTGGGAAAGGGACCCAGTCCAAAGCTTTGCACACCCTTGGCGCTCATAGTAGGGATAGTTTCTTTGTCTGCAAGTGGTGGGTGAAGCCATGACACTTCTCTCGGTAAAACCGGGGACAAACTAGCCCTGTGGCTCTTGTCAGGAGCTGGCATCCATGGGATGGGAGTGGTGCCTCTCTTTGTTGTGCTGAACCTGTAAGGGCAGGGCTAGCCTCTGAATCCCAGCCCAACTCTTTGGTTTCATGTCTAACTGTACCGCCAGGTTTTTATTTTATTTTAAATCTTGACTTAAATCTAGAAATGATCAGACTATGGTTGGCACTTGACAGGTTCAAAATTCCTGGGAAACTTTAATACCAGCATTTTATAAACACAGAAAGCAAAGCACGCTGGAGTATTAATGAATGAAACATTTTAAATGAGCACCACTTTGCAATTTCATCTATTACAATACATTGGAAAGCAGCAGTTTGTGGGAGTCGCAGCAAAGCTACAAGTGTTCTTCACAATTGAAAGATTCTGTGGTTTATTTTTATTTTTTTTTCCCCCCGTCACTATGGAAGATCCCTGGAGACAATAGGGGCCATGATACTGAGGGAACAGGTTATTCTGACTGCACAGTGAATGCCATAATGGCCACAAAATGGGCACACAGAGTAAAATACGCCACCACAACTCTTTCCAGTTTCTCTGATTTTTGGCATTTAGAATAGTTATATTACATCAGTAGAGGTATAAAGGAAAAAAAAAAAAAGCCGATGAAAAAGTGGTCCCTAAACCGATAGAGCTTCTTTAAATTTATTTGAAGAACAATCTTAGACTAAACCCCCAAAAAACTACCAAACGAAAAAACCTACCACAAAAACATACTACACTGTTCTGGATTTTTTTCGTTTAAATGCAAATTTGTGGAGCTGGCCACACACCAAAAAATTGGAGAGTTTGGTACTGCAGTTGCTTTGGTGTATTTTTCAGCATTGTAATGGGCTACAGGGAGACAAAGAAGAATATGAATATATGGCAATTGATATTTAGATTTGGGTGACATTTTTACTTGTTGTAACTGTAATTTAAAAAAAATCTATTTTCCTTCTCTCATGCTATTGAATCACAGCAGACATCGATATAGAAAAGCTGGAATTATTTAATATCCAAAATGTGGAGGAATTTTTTGTACTCTATTTCCTATTACTGACCTCTTGGCTGATGATGAATCCTGAGGTCCAGGCTAAACTTGCCCATGGGGTAGAATGGGCCATTAAAGAGTGAGATGATAGACAGACTTTTTCCTCAATCCCACTGGTTTCTCTGTAAAGCAGTAGAAAGCAAACCCTTTCAGAAAGCATCGAAATGCAAGCTCAAGCATGGCACTACTATGACACCTTTCACCATGTATTTTTTTTTCAGGAGGCTTTCTCCGGTTTTAGTCCAGAGGAACTGCATTTGGGAATTGCATGTCCAGCTCTGGCATTTGCCTCCTGAGGAAGAGGTATGCCCTTTGTCCCTCACCTGCAGATGGCTTGGATGCTTTTACTTTTCCAAGGCAAGCACTTCCCAGTGGGCTGAATTCAGAAAGTGCTTTTCATAGCATTAGTACAGAACCAAGTTACAAAAGAATATTAATTTAATACATTCCAAAATTTAAATATGTGTGATTAATAAGCATTATTATCTATAAATAAGGCTCTAATGATACTTTGGCAGTGTTGTAAACACAAAAATCAGATGCAATTATTGTGATTATTGTTCTGCAAGTACTTTCCATGAATGCCAAATGGATATTACTGTCCAGCTCCTTGGCACATAGAAATCCTCTAAAGAAACTGTTGTCAGTCAGCAAGGTCTGGCCGGCTGCTGTTAACTACGCTTGTCTAAAATACAGAGTACCTAAAGACAAAGCTTGCAAGTTATTGAAAGCAAGATGATTGTTGATTCAAAAAAAATATTCTTTGTCTTCCGCAACCCCTCCAAATGATGTTAAATAAAGCCTGTGAGAAAGTTTTCACATCCTGTGAGATGAACTGCTTGTGTGATGGCTGTGATTAAAAATGGAAATGGATTCCCTGCCAAAAAAGCTGCCCTTCTTTGTGTGAAACCCATGAAGGTGAGAACGTTCCAGCTGAAAGGTGGTGTGAAAGTAAAAACAAAGATCTCCCCAGCTGTTTGAGGTAACCCATGGCTGGTTTCCAAGGACATGGGATGAAAGAGGTATTAATCCTTGTCATGTTTACCTCTTCCTGGCTTGTACAGGTCCCGTAGACTCAAGTCATGATGGTGGCCATGTCCCACTCACTGTGACACCCCCACTAGCCTTCCCTCACCAAACCTCACCGCCTTAGACAGCGCCAGCCAACAGCAGCATTTTGTGGTGGGTGTCATGTTGTTCTTCAGATGCCAGGGTGTCATCGTGAGCGGGAACAGTGTGGGTCTGACTCTCCGAATCTGCAGAAAGAAAAAGAAAAAAAGCAAACCCAAACCCCAAACAGTAGGCTTTACTTTCCAAATGTGTTCAATTCTTCTTTCCTCTCCTTGATATTTGGGGCGTGCAGCACCCTATACCATGTGGTTTAACATTTTGTTCTCTATTTGTAGGTCAACATTTCCATGATTAAACTTCATCCTTTATTCAGCCTGTTCTGGCTAGGCTTTGCAGCACATGTGATATAAGCTGTTTTCACAGCTAGTAGGCCAAATCTTACTCTGGATAAGGGAGCCAAACATATGTGACTGAGTCAGACACTTAAATCAGCTCCCTGGTAAATGGGAGATAACTCCAGGTGGAGCGTTGAACACTGAGAACCTAAAAAGTGGGAAGGGTGGCCAGCGTTCCTCCATGTGGGAAAGTAGACATCTTATGCACACAGACAGTGAAATCATAGCCCTGCCCAAATTTTACTCTCCCACGTTCGCCTGAGGGTGTGGAGCTCTTCAGTCACCGAAGTCATTGGGAATTGTTCCATTGACTTTGGTGGGCTCAGGATCAGGCCAGCCTGGGGCAGGCTTATCTGCAGCTGGGTATGAGACGGGCTTGAGCAGGAGAGAGATGAGGTGGGAGGATCAAAGCGCTTTTAGTAAGGCCAGTGTTCATTAGCGTGCACTAGATTGTTGCTGTGGGGACACAGTGCATCCCACTAACAGTACTGTGTTTCTTTCACTCGTCCTCTCCTCATTGCTCTTGCGTATCTGGCTCATTTACTGACCAAGGCTTGTGACCCTTCTTACACTTAGTGGCAGGCATCAGTTGCTCTAACATGGGATTGGACTGGGCAACATCTCATAAATCAGTGGAACAGTTCCTGGAAGTGATGCTCACTCAGAGTAAGTGCCCAATCCACTAAACCATGGTGCAGAGGATTTGCATTAAGGAATTCTCTTTCTGACTGTGTGGCCAGTAGCCCTCCTTCTCCTGTCCTTCTTTGCTGTTGTCTGGTAAGTACAGGGAAACCTATAGGGTTGGTTAGCTGCAAACAGAAGAGATAGATGAGCAGGCAGGTGTCATACATGAAACAAAGCATCTGTGTTATTGCTGTGTGACATTCCTGCATTCACCAAGGCTGGACTGATCCTGGCTCTTGGGCTGCTACACAGCAAGTACCAAGGTTTATAAGAATGAGAGAGGACAATGATTCATCTATTATTTGGTGATGAGTTGTGGCATCACAGAAGGGAGATGGCAATTAACCATTTCCCTTGGGAATAAGCACTTCCAGGGCTCCACTTGGGCTGACTCTAAAGGAAATACTGGCAATGTATAGATAGCAGGATTTTTAATGAAGTTCGATTTTAACTCTTTATTTTTTTTTTCTTTATGGCACATATCCTTTAGCTTTTGTTAATTTGCTTTGATATTTTTTTCAGTAGTTCTTTTAATTTAGAAAAAAAACACCTCCTGCCCAGAACTAAGTCTTCTGGCTACATCTTCAGGCGATAAGATCAAATAAGACATTCTGTGGCTGTCTGAAAACTGCATTGCCCATGGTTTAGAAAATCTACTCCTGTTAACACACATGGTGGCATGAAGGATGAAGTGGATGCATTACTCTGAGGCTTTGAAGACCTGCATCATGGTTGGGCAAATCCCTGGGCATGCATGTGGGCATCTGATCAACTTCCCTATTGTTGCATTAGAAAGAAAAGCCTGCTAGCTACAAGAAGAAAGTTGCTGAGGACTTAATAGATGGCAGGTGCCTCCAGTGCTTGTCATGTCATTAGTATACACTGTCTTGAAGTGATGCATGGAGGTAGATGATCTGGTCATCTGTGTCTGGGGACATAAAACAGTGTAAGGCAGGGGAAGGATGATTTCCTGGAGAGTAGCAGGGAGAGTACTGTGATTCCACCCTTGCTGGCATGAAAATTAATCAAGAATATGCTGAAATAATATGTGCTTCAAAGACACATTGGTGTCAAATTAGTGGAAAGGAGAGGAGAATTCAGGCCAGCAAGATCTGCTGATAGGTTCAAGTGGCCTGTCTGTCTCTGACTCTGCCTTTTGGAAACATGAACTGTACTTTGATTTCACTTTAAAAAGTATGAGCTGAATCTTGATACTTACAGAAAGCTAGAGGAGTAGAAGAAATGGGAAAGTTGTGTGATGAGGATGTGAGAGGATCACACAACAGTATGGTGACATGGAGTTGAGGGAAAGCGAATTCAGCCTTTTCTCTGCAGTTATTTAGACAAAGGAAGTTAAGTTACCATTTTTTTGTGCTTAAATAATAATCTCCCTTTCATGGTAAAAAAGATCTTGGAATCACACAGGAATGAATCAAGACTTTGGTACTACATATAACTCCAAGTTAATGAAGAGATAGGGTAGTTTGTATTGTCTTTTGATACTGATTGTCTTTTTTTTGGGGTTGATATTACTGTGAGTAAATACATTTGTCTTTTGTTTCATTTTCCTCTTGTGACCTATTTCATTTAATTAGAAGGAAATGCATAATAGGAAATGAGTAGCATCACACTGCGCTCCATCCAAAGCCTGTGAAAGCATCAGGAATCCTGGGCTGTTCATGAGCATAGGATCTAGCCTAGCAGAACAGAGGAGCTGTTTCCACCTTATCTGGAAGAATATGTGCTGCCAGTGTAAAAAATATTACAGTCTTCATTTTAAGATCTGGCCCAGATACTAGGGAAAGATTTTGCTACTGCATATGCTTCTCTGTGCCACATGTTTCACATCTGCGGCAGCACGTTTAAGAATAAAGGTTCCTAAAACCTTAACTCCAAATATACATATAAAAAGAAGATTCAAATTAAGGAAAAGATAAAAGATATTGATGGAAGTACAGGAGATGCTCTTTAACATGCATATTATTGACTCAATAGATTGTTACGGCTTCAGAGCTATTAGGGTCTGCTGTGTCAATGTGTACTTAGGGACTGTTTAATATGCAGATGGTTGACATGACAGACTGAAGCCATTACAGTCTATCATGTCAGGGAGGATACATGAGTATGCACTTTGCCAACACTGGAAAAAGTCCTTTTAAAATACAGTTGCTGTGCATACTTTGCTGCTTTTAAAAATAATTTAATAGGTTTGCTTCTTTCGATACCCAGAGACTACAGAGTCTGGATTTATCAACAACAAAATTTATTTCCAAATTAAGCCATTTTCCATGTGGAATGTGCAGTCAGGAGGACAGGGTGTAATCTCAGATATGCAGCTCCTATCAAATCTTGTAAAATTAGCTGCTGCACTTGTGCATGTGTAGAAGAGATCAGAATCTATCTGTCGGCATGTGTCTTTTTGAAGAATATAGTTTTGTCTTTTTGAGGGGTAAGGGAGAACGTCGCCTCTTTCTTCATTCAAATAATCTTCAGTAGCAATTAAATAGCTTATGCTACCTAAGAGATCAGTTATTACAAGATAAGCAGCATGACAGTTGGAAAAACTGAATAAGTCTTTGATTATTTACTAAGTTTTGATATCTGCTATTTGCCTCAAAATGCTAAAAAGTGAAGTATAAGATACAAACATGAAAGGCTCATTTGATCATCATAAGGAAAGGAATCAGTAGTTTTGCTTTTCTTTTCCTCAACAATTTATTTTTTATTAAAATGGCAAAACCAAGTGTTGTGTTTAATAAGATATGTTTTTTTTTTCATTTGAATATCAAATGGAAAAATACAATTAAAATATTTCTGCTTTTACATTAGTCGTAGGCTATATTTCAGCAACGCATTTATCTAAGAAGCTCAGCATACACATTTGGTATATATTAGATGCTTCTAACAGATGCCCAGACCTCTTCCCCTGATTTTTAATGTTCTTTTTTATGGCAGCGATCCAGGGACATTTTAATTTGCAAGCCTGTGAACTTGGAAATAATACTTGTAGTGGGGCATTACATCTAGTCCATTCCCTCTAAAATTATTGTCATGTGTCACCTAGCTCTGATTTTAGCTGACTTGCTTGACTGAAGTGCACCGTGCAACTCCAACACGATATTCACAGTGCAAAAGCACTCCGCCTTGCGAATAACAGTAACCATGCAACATAGTAAAGGCCTTTCCTTTTATCTGTGGGGCAGCTGAGGGGTGAATCTTGCAGAGAAGTGCATTTTCAGCCAGATGTGATGGTTGCTTTTTGGATGGCTCCTTTTACCAGCTGGTGCCAATAAGGAGTCCACTAGGGCAGTAAGGACGTGGTGGCAACAGGTAGAGCAAGTGCCAGAGGCTAGAAAGTGTGGAGAAAGCATTTCCTATAGCTCGTCACACACACTTGCTCCTGTGTCTCCTGTGAGATTTCTGAAGTGATACAGAAGAACCCAAGGGGGAAAAAAGGGATCCAAAAAACCCCAGGAGTTGTCTGCTTCTCACAGACGAATTAATTCACCCTGGGCTCCAGGAGAGGTCCATAATGGGAGATGCTGAGTCACCTCTGCAATGAGGAAAGACAAAGCAGAAGGAGCCTGAGCTGCAGAAAAAAGTCTATCATAGCCTCAAAAAGCATCCATGGTGGTGGCAAGAGTGTACTTTGCCTCCTCCCTGGCTCTGGAAAGATGGACAAATCCCCATGGTTACATCTTGGAAAAAGATGACCACGGATGTGAGAACAACAGGCTCTGCATGCCGTCCTGCTCCACCTCTGGCCATCTGGGGTGGCCAGGAGAGCACATCTGGCTGCTTCTTCAGGGCTTTGCTGAGGCAGCCCTGGAAGCTCCACATCCCTCTCTGTGTGCCTGAGTGCAGGGAAATATCACCTGAAACAGGCATGTACGAGAATGTGGGGCAGGCCACTGCGTTACCTGATGCTAATCAATAAAGCAAAAATGTAGCTTTTTGACAGCACTTGTAATTTTGACTATTGCAATGGTGTGCCATTTCTTTGAATGCAGTATGCTTCTGTGCCCCATTAAAGCATAGCTGGCATCGCTTTCAACTATTCACAAATGCTGAGATGTTGAAAAATGTAACATTTACAAAAGATACATCTGGTGTATATTTACAAGGCTCAGGAATAATTTAAATAGTGCCTGTGCCATCACCATATTAGGAGAAAAGTTAGTCCCAGCCTCATATGTAAAATCAGTAGTCAAATATGTGCTGGTTGAAATTCCACTGAAACACTATTTCGGGGTATTAAATGTGAATATACCATACCAGATAGAATACCCAATGAGGTAAGTATCAATCACCATAGCATATGTAATAATTGCCTGTATGCATCTGTATCAAATGATAAGGTCAGAAGTGGATTATGGGTTTTGGCAGACAAATACTTTTTTCTTTTTGTTTTTGTTTTTTGTTTTTGTTTTGTTTTTGTTTTAGAAGACTCTTTGGCTTTTTTTTTTGTGAGAGGTCATCATATTTCTTTCCTATTCTTCAATGAGAATTGTAAGACCTACCAAGGAATTGAGTACAGAGGCACTGGACAACTTTCTTTGCATTGCATGACATAGTGAGCATAAAAAAGGTGTTTGTCTCCTCCTGGCAGTGCAATACCTGTGAAGCTACATTTGAATACTGCTTTTTAATTAATTCTGTGGGTCGTGTTTTCACAACACTAAGACAGGAAATTCAAAGTAAACTAGACACCCCTTTTCTCAGTCACACAAACACGAATTAAGTGTGTAGCATCAGACTTAATTTCAATTTCTAGGTCTGTAATTGAATCTAGATCAATGCAAACTTTTTTTTTTTTTTTCCTCCCTCTTTTTTTCTCTGCACCATCACATTGATATCTGGATCTTAGTGACATTATTTAAAGCAATAAATCAACCTATAGGACTGTGTTCAGCTATACTTTCTTTATGTCATTTGACAGTCAATGGAATTAAAAAAATAATGTTACTTTTCTCTAGGTGCATATTTGTTAAAGGGTGTTCATCTTTTGTCAAGATATTTAATCTCGGAATGTTACCAAAAAATTGCACATTTTGTACAAGTGCATATTTCTGCATGCGCAGTTTGATTGCTAACTTGGCTGAACATGCTTAGGCTTAACACGGGCAAATGAAAGAGGAAAGAAAATTTTTGCGTATGTGTTCTGAGTCAAGTGTGAGTCCCTGGACATTAAGGGAAGGAGGTATCCACTTTTGGGGCTGAAGGCTCTTACTCTGGATTACCCCATACATCAGTCTCAGTTCATGCATGCCAATGAGGAGAAATCCTAACGACTAGCTGTTGAGTGATGCCAGCAAAAGTGAATATTTCTGAAAGGGTTCAGGAGAAAGCAGCTGAAGCTTGACTCTGCGGCATTCAGTGCTGCTGACTGACTTGAAGGAGGGTGAGATTTTGATGAAAGCCTCCCATGTAATGAACAATTTTGAACACACCTTTGTTTTCCAGTGGGCTGAGTAAAGCTGATGTAGGGCTACAGAATCAAGCCAAAATGCCCAAAGATGTAATTTCCTCAGAACAGCCTATCCAAAATTACTAGCACTCCTGGTTATTATTATTATTAATTCCTATTGCTAAACCTGTCCCTCTGTCAGGTTAATGATCACGTGCTGGGATGTCTGCTGCTTAGGACACCATACACCTTTGCAACTGGATGATTGTTTAATTGGTATGTTGTAAAGATAGGCTGACCTATTGTCTTTTTGTATTTAGCTTAGCTTCATTTACTTGGACCCTTGCAGCTCCTTAGTAGTTTTTCTGATCCATCATGTCAGACTGGCATCTGTGCCTCTGCACTCTGCCTCCTTGCTTACTGCTAGCCAGATTTGGATCTCAGGTGCGTGGCATAGAATCATAGAATCATAGAATGGTAAGGTTGGAAGGGACCTCGAAGATTATCTAGTTCCAACCCCCTGCCATAGGCAGGGACACCTCCCACTAGTACAGGTCACTCAAGGCCTTGGCCAACTTGACCTTGAACACCTCCAGGGAAGAAGCAACCACAACCTCCCTGGGCAGCCTGTTCCAGTGTCTCACCAACCTCACTGTAAATAACTTCCTCCTAACATCCAGTTTAAATCTCCCCTCTGCCAGTTTAAACCCATTGCCCCTTGTCCTGTCATTGCAAGACCTTGTAAATAATCCCTCCCCAGCCTTCCTGTATGCTCCCTTCAGATACTGTAAGGCTACTATAAGGTGTCCTGGAAGCCTACTCTTCTCCAGGCTGAAAAGCCCCAACTCTTGTAGCCTGTCCTCATAGCAGAGCTGCTTCAGCCTTCTGATCATCTTCATGACCCTCCTCTGGACCCACTCCAACAGTTCCATGTCCTTCCTGGGCTGGGGTCTCCAGAACTGCACACAGTACTCCAGATGGAGTCTGATGATTGCAGAGTAAAGGGGCAGAATCCCCTCCCTTGCCCTGCTGGCCACGCTTCTCTTGATGCAGCCCAGGACTCAGTTGGCTGGCTGGGCTGCACACGCACACTACCGACTCATGTTGAGCATTTCATCAACCCAGAATACCCTTCTCTCTTTCACTGTCCTCTCACCAGAGAGCTGATTCTGTCTGCACCCCTATTAAATGGCTTGATTTTAATGGGAACAACTGCTTTCTCCCACAGGTCCTCTCAATCCAGGGCACTAAGTGTGCAAGGACAGAGGAGGGCACATTCCCAGATGTCCCTAGGTGTGTGCTCTGCATCTAAGATCAGAATCCCACCTGTCATCTGTGGACTGAGGCCCCCATCCATTGCAGCAAATGATTCCTCTCAATACTGTGGCCATTTTCATTTGGAAATGTTTCTCCCACGCTGTGTAACTTCTTGCCTTACTGTGGACTCTCTGCTTCTCTCAAGCTTGATTTCTCTGTGGCACATACTCCATTTTACGCAGGTCTATTTGGAAAGCTGTCCCTGGAGGTATCTGTCCCAAACACTAGGAAAAATGTTTGAAGTTTTATAAGCAAATTGTCACGAAAAAAGCAGTTTTATTCAATGCCAAACTGGTTAATAGGTGTTTTTGAGATGTTGTTAGCTTCAACAGTATACTCAAAACCAGTGTTACACCCCACACTGCATCCTTTGTTAAGCAATTAAGTTACTGATAGGCTTTTACATTTATTTACCTTGATGGAAAGATATGTTTACTCAACCTGAGTACAAATCAACATGAGGAGGTGGAAGTTCAGAGTAAATTTGACTAATGATGTTGTGTTTTCATCCTTAAAAGAAAGAAAAAAAGGCTTTCTGCTTTTGATGCTATTTTATCTTCACTGGAAGGGATCCGAAATGATCCCAACTGTCATGTGAGTGCTTGGTTAGGCTCATATCCTCTTTGATTGCAGCTGAACGTCTCTTCCTGTTGGTTCATGCCTTCCTTTATACGAATACAATGTACAGCACTTCAGGTTGTTTATTGAACAGCTCTTTAACTCTTCCTCTGTGGATGCTCACATGATTATATATCTTTAAGCAAAATATAGGCTGCAGCCACTTTTGCCCAAGGAGGTGTCAATGCTGCTGCGCTACTAATGTGAAGAAACAATTTCCTCTTGGTTTCAGAACACCTTCTAAAATACAAACTTGACTGATACAAGTCACATTTCCTTCAGTGAACCTTAATTATCTCTCCTTTCCTTTCCTTGACTCTCTCTTCTCCCATCTCGTTATGTGGATTTCTCTCTCTCCAAGTAATTCCTAAGCATCCCCTTGAATGGCATGTACTGCACGTGAGCATCCGCCACTGTCTCTGAGATACTTTTGTTGTTTTTCTTTTTTGAACATTTGTTTTTTTGAGATGACATTGATAGACATAAGGCCTAAGTCTGCAGATGTTCTGTGGGTAGAACTCACATTTATTTCAGTATGTTGAGCAGTTTTAAGATCTGATCCATATTGAAGACTAGCATGGCATAATGAGGCCTGGGCATATAAAACAATATGTATTCTAACACAGCTCACTCAAAACAAATATGTTCCCTTCTCTTTGGCTGGTACAAACAAACAATCTCCATTGTGTTCAGCAAGGGTCTGCTGTGCTGCCTTGCACACAGCAAGAGCTTGGCTTCCCAGTTCAAAGATTCATAGACTCATAGAACAGTTTGGGTTGGAAGAGACCCTAAAGATTTGTCTAGTTCCAATGTTCCCACTGTAGGCAGGGACAACTTCCACTAGACCAGATTGCTCAAGGCCTCATCCAGCCTGGCTTTGAACAGCTCCAGGGAGGAGGCATCCACAACCTCGCTGGACAACCTGTTCCAGTGTCTCACCACTCTTACTACAAAGAATTTCTTCCTAATATCTGGTCTGAGTCTGCCTTCCTCAGCTTCAATCCATTCCCTCTCATCCTATGACCACAAGCCCTTGTGAAAAGTCCCTTCCAGGCTTTCTTGTAGCCCCCCCCTTCAGGTACTGGAAGGCCATTATAAAGTCTGGAGCCTTCTCTTCTCCAATCTGAAAAGCTGCCAACTCTCACAGCCTGTCCCTGTAGAAAAGGTGTTCCAACCCTCTGATAATTTTTGCAGCCCTCCTCTGGACCTGCTCCAGCAGTTTCATGTCCTTCCTGTGCTGGGAGCATCAGAACTGGTCACTATTCCAGATGGAGTCTTGTGAGAGCAGAGCAGAGGGGGGAATCACCTTTTTTATCCTCTTTTTGTTGTTGTTGTTGTTGTTGTTTTTGTTTGTTTGTTTGTTTGTTTTTAATGCAGCCTAGGACAATGTTTGCCTTCTGGTCTGCAAATGCACTTTGGTGGCTCATGTTGAGGTTTTCATCAGCTGACATCCCTAAGTCCTTCTTAAGTCTGCTGTCATGAAATAGCATAATCACCCTGCCACACGAATGTTTCCACTGCATGTCCAGATAACCCAGTGACTGAGAACACTGGCCCTAAAAGCTGACATTAGGTTTGGTGTTAATTTCTAAGTGCTTTATGGGGAGGACTTTTCTCGCTACAGATAGACTTGAAGGGAGTCTTTTATCTGAGTTCTGTGCTCTTCAGTCAGCCAAAATGGACTCTGGATTGCAGAACAGTTTTGCACAGTGGGAAAGCTGAGGGTTGGTGTGATAGTTATTGCAAGATACCCTCATGCTGACCCTCAAAATTCTCTCTGATATCTAAATTTCATTGTAATAAAAATTGAAGGCCTCATGAAAGATTTGTGATGATTTAGGGTGGAAAGACTAGTAGTGGATAGTTCAAAACTCACGTGTGAGATTCTCTGCCTTTGTGAAGTGCAGTGAGTTTGAACCCAGGTGTTCCTCCTGTGATTGAACTGAGACTTTTATGCCATTCTGTAGAACCATTACCCTTTCCTGTAACTTGTGCTGGAAGCAGAGTGAGCTATTTTGGCACTGAAATGATTTCATTGTTAGGCTAAGTGTTACACAGATGGCATTCTTAAATGTAAAATTCTTTTTATGATTCTTTAGAATTCATATTTATTTCATTAGATCATTATTTATGTTAAAGAGACACCATTAATATGAAACGTGCTCAGCTTGAAAGAAAATGTTGAGAGTTTCAGGTATCTGATCCTCAATCCTTTATTTTTTTGTGTTTTGCATTTTCCTATTTAAAGTGGGTTGTGATTT
>VWYK01037091.1:5941-16605 GCA_013399775.1 Semnornis frantzii | reverse complement strand
GATTCTATGATTCTATGCCATGGAGTTCCCTTTTTCTGAGCTTCAATGTCAGGAAAACATTTATAAGATTACAGCATTTTTTTTTCCCACAATTTTCAGAAACAAGTGCATAGCAGATGTTTATATTCTGGTCCCTGAGGTGTGCACAAACTTCTGTGGTTCCTTGTTGTTGGAGTGGGTGGAAATACCTAATTTATTTTTTTTTCCAAAGGAAAATGATTTGTACTAAAAAAGTATACTTATAAGAGTCACTTTACAAAAATGTATGAAAATTAACATTTTTTTTTTCTACTGCATGGTTCTTCCTTCTGCTCCTCCTGTAAGATTTCCAGTTAGATATACATTTGAAGATAAAGAACAGTTTGGCTGTGAGTGATGTTATATTTGGAATAAGTTCAATTAAAAGGTAAAATTTCAGGAATGGGGTGAAATGCCAAAGCTGCACCAAGTCTGCAAGATTCTTCCCTGGAATAAGATAAAAATTGGAAGCATTTATATCACTGTCTGGCAGAATTTCACCCCAGCCCAAGGGCATTGCATAATCCTCTTCATAGAAAACTTGTTTTTCCAAAACTTTTTGGCTGAGGGATGATGATTTCTATTCTAAAGATATGCAAGTCTTTTACATAGTCATGAAACAGAGGAAGGATCTTTCCATCAAGAAACCACCGTCTGCTTCAATTTCATCTTTATGCAAAGAAATTTTGCTCCTCTTTCTGATCCATGAAATAAATTTTGCATTTCAGAAAGGGAACAACATGAAGGCCAGCCACATGAAGGACACATAACAAGTGAAGAAGTCAGGTTTTGGGGTTTTTTGGGGTTTTGTGTGTGTGTCTTATAGCAGGTTTAAATCTGAGTTATTTTTTATGTGAAACCAAGTAAACGTGTGGAGATTATTGGAGTGAAAACAAGACCACTATTAATATTGGAGAAAATGAATGAGGGCAAATCTTGTTATTGGGCAAGGAACTTTCCACATGCTGAAGAATTAAAAAGATGGTTTATATCTATAACAATAGGTCAAGCGATTCTGTCAAGCTGCAAGAAGAATACATAGAGGCTTTCCAGTACCTGAAGGCAGCCTACAAGAAATCTGGGCTGAGACTGTTTAGAAAGGTACATAGCAAAAGGGCAAGGAGCAACAGCCTTGAATTAGAGAAGAGTAGATTTAGATTGGACATTAGCAGAGTGGTGAAACACCAGAACAGGGTTGTCCAGGGAGGTGGTGGAGGGCCCATCCCTGGTGACATTCAAAGTCAATCTTGATGTGGCTCTGAGTAACCTGATCTAGTTGGGAATGTCCCTGCTTGCTGAGGCACGTTGGACTAGATGACCTCTAGAGGTCTATTCCAACCAGTGCATTTTGTGAACCTATGATTTTTGTAGAAGCTTACACATGCTTATCAGCAAGTTATCCCTCTGGGTTTATCAAATCCCTTTTGTGTGCATACACAGTGAATATTTATCCTATTGAAAGTCAGGGCTATACTTTTATGCTGCTTCTTTTTTTTAAGGCATCAGGAGGAAAACATAACCAAGATGCCTCCACAGAGAAGTGTGAAGGGGCCTCTGCTTCTTAACTTGTCTGAATTTATTTCAATTACTGTGCCTATTGCATGTTTGCAGAGGTATTTATATTTTCAAAAACTGTGTCTATGATGACAGTGGAACAACACCAGCAGAAGAGATCTGTGTTATATGCACCATAAGCAAAGGCAGTGGTTCAGTCAGAATGGATTTATACACTGTAATAGTTGGTGTTGAGAACCCAATGTCCATACTGATCATTTCTGAGAGTGTACTTCAGCTTGGCTTTAGTGCAGTCTTATGGGCTGAAAGACTGATAACAGTCAGAGTACATTAGGAATTCTGCATTGCTTTTTCTAATTTAGTTTTATCCATAAGGAATTCAGTTGATGGACTCTAAGAATGCTGCACAATGTGAAACAAACAGCACTTAAGTGGATTCAACTTGAAGAAGTGTACTTCTGATTTGAACTAGGCAAAATTAATAATGTAGATGCAAAGAATACTTGGAACATTATCACATTCTTAAGGCATAGGACACCAGTTTAAAATCACTGCCCTGAATTACAATATGAAGAATATTTAAAACCTAGGTACATATAAACTGTAGGTGAACTATTGTGAAATAGGGTTGTCTGGGTTATAGTTTGTCAAAAAGATAAATAGCAAAATGGTTATACTGCAAACAACAATATTTTCATGCTTATTTTTGACTTGCATGGAAAAAGTCATCAATGTCTAGGAAAAATATGTTCCTAGGAAGCTCTGAGTTTTGGGATTTAGGAGGTTTTTATTAACCTTTTTTTAATGTTGTTGCTGTTTTTTATTTTGAGGGGTTTACTGTTTGTTTATGATGTTTTTGTTTGTTTCATTTTCTTTTTAAAAAATTTTCCAAATATACCAGACATACTGAACCTTCAATTCTTAAATTTTAAACCCAGCAAAGGTAGAAAACCATCAGCATTATTAGAATACTCTTGTGAGTAGCACCATGTTCTGTTCATCAATCTGCTCTGCCCATTTTCTTAGCCCTCACTGGGAAATTAAATAATCCTGACTGACAACTGACACATTAATTGCCTTTGAGGGAGCACACCTTTAAGAAACAGTAATTTAAAGTCTTCTGCTTTGGTGGAAGAACCAATTTGCAGCATCATCAGTCAGGGTTTTGACATGTAACTTTGCACTTGCCATTTTGTTAATAAAGAATCACACTTGAATCCTGAGAGAGTGTTTCCCTAAAGAGAAACTTAGACGTCTTTGTGAAATTAAGATGACTTTGATAGGGACATGTAATGAATGTTTAAATGAGTTATTAACCTTTCATGACTTCAGTAAGTATTACTTCAAGACAATTCATCATTATATTGTCATAAACTGCAAAAAGGTGAATATCACAGTAAGAATAATTTATTTAAAAGTTTATTTCTTGCTAGTTTTGTGCATAACGAAGCCAGATTCTGTGTCTGTTGTTGAATAAGCTGCACGAAGACATAATATGTTGGTAATAATATATTTGACTATATAATATGTTTGAATATATATAAGTAAGCATTCACAAAATTTAGAAAAGTTCATATTTTCTCATGCATATTGTTTGCTAAGTCAGAAATAGTTACATCATGATCCTTTCCACCCAAGATAGCCTATGGATATACATCAGCTTGTCAAAAAATAACTTACCTTTTTCCTGCTCTATGCAAAATATCACTGAATTTGAAAATTTTAGAAATTCTAAAATAAAAAAATGGTCATATTCAGATACATGTTCACATGTGAGAGGGAGCACATTTTCAATACTTTAAATGTCTAATTTTTTTTTTTTTTTAGATGGGTTAGGTGCATTTAAAATGAATTTTTCAGCATAAAAACATAGTTTTGGAGAATTGTTACTGATTTTAGAAAATTTTTGGTTGTTTTTTGTAAGTCTAGTTTTCCCTCACAAGATAAGACTTGAATTTAAAAAAAAAAAAAAAATTCATTAACCTCCCTATTTGAACATTGGTTCAATTACCTTACAGTTTGGAAAATGAAGAAACCTGTCATGTAAATTATTTCCAGGAAATAGTCTTTTGTGAAGAAAAAAATTACACTTACCTGGAAAGTTGTTTTCAATGTAGCTTTTAAGTCTATTTGGAATAGGAGTAATAAGAGGGATGTTATTTTAATGGTTTGTAAAGCATGTATGCCTTTAGATCTTCTGCTGACATGTCTGCAGCTCCATAAAATAAGCACCTTCCTTATGAAGGTACAGTTGTGTCTTACAACAATAAGAATGTGTCTTTCCATGGCAAGAGACACACATTCTGTAATTCTCTTTATATACATGGAAAAGTGTCTGGAATCATTAGTTTATTTTAATGTCTGAAAAGGAATTACTAATCATAGAATCATAGAACGGTAAGGTTGGAAGGCACTTCAAAGATCATCCAGTTCCAACCCCCTGCCATAGGCGCGGACACCTTCCACTAGGACAGGTCACTCAAGGCCTCATGCAACCTGGCCTTGAACACCTCCAGGGAGGGAGCAGCCACAACCTCCCTGGGCAACCTGTGCCAGTGCCTCACCGCCCTCACTGGAAAGAACTTCCTCCTAACATCCAGTCTAAATCTCCCCTCTGCCAGTTTAACCCCACTACCCCTTGTCCTGTCATTGCAAGACCTTGTAAATAGTCCCTCCCCAGCCTTCCTGCTCCCTCAGCCTTTGCAGCAAAGGTGCTCCAACCCCCTGGTCATTTTTGTGGCTCTCCTCTGGACCTGCTCCAGCAAGTCCACAGATTTCCTGTATTGAGGGCTCCAAACAAACTAAGAAAACTTATGTTCAGTTATAATGAACAATGAGATATTAAAAAATTTCACATTTTGAAAATAATATTTTTTGAAAGAGGTGAGAAATTGCTAATACTTCAAGGTTACTAGAAACTGTTTCATTTAGAAATACACTCTAAGTATACATGGAAACAACAGAAAAGTAACTCGTGTAAAACAAAATGTCATGAATGAAGACTTCCAGTGATAACTTGAAGGAGTATCTAAGACTGGAAATGGACTGTGTTGGAGAGGTGACACTTGTTCTCCAAGGGCTGTTAATTATTATACACAGTATGGAATTTCAACTGAACAAAGGTATGAGATAATTACCCACAAAAGGAGCTATATGTCCATCTGACACAATTCTGTGACAATTATAAAACAACGATGCCCTTTTCTGTAATGTATTTGCTCTCCTTATTTGTCATTTTGTCATCATGTCAGCAATTTGAAATTTGAAAGTTAAATCATAGCAAATTGTCACAGTGGTAGTTCATGCAGTGTTAGAACTGCATTTTATGTGATTGTTTTAGCAAATGGCTCATTGGAAAAATATTTTCTGCTCAGTTGAAAGTTTTGCTGTAGGAACTGAAGCATATGAATCTGAAATACAAATTCAGGTTATTCATGTGTAAAAATTGACCTTTCTCTGATATATTCTTAACAGAAGTTTTCACTAAGTCGACTATGAACTGAGGTTTGTGTACTTCATTTTATTATTATCATTTATAGTAAAATTAATACAGTTTCATTCCACTTAATACATGCAAAATTTATTTTAATTTAATGAAAACATAAAAGTCACATAAGTAGAAAAAAACCAAAAGCAACTAAAGCTTTATGTAAGTTATTTGCTTTAAAAACAATCACATAAATTTCTGATGTGCAATGGTTATATCCTGTTATTTGTTATATCCTGTTTATTCTAAAGTGCCACATAAGACCATGAAAATATTTCTGCATGACTTTAATAGTTTTTATTTTTCAGAAAGTTATTATGAATGAATACAAAAGCTACCCTAGAAATAGTGAAGCAGCTTCTATTCAGAATCTGTTATATCTAGGATACAAAAACTCCAGGGTGTTGTGTCATCTTGACTGTTTTCACCTGTGGCACAACATAAATAAAAGTTTTACCACAGATTTACACATTTGCACATTCAAGATACTAGTAGAACATTGTTTTCTCATCCAGTCCACAAGTCACCGAGTTCAGACACACTGACCAGTGTGTCTAGTCTCTAGTCAGGACTAGAGAAAATGATTTCATGCCATGCCAGGGGAGGTTCAGGTTGGATTTTGTCACAGAGAGGGTTATTAAATATTGGAATGGTCTCCCCAGGGTTGTGGTGGAGTCATTGTCCCTGGAGGTATTTGTGGAGTGTGTGGACCTGGCACTTAGGGAGATGGTTTGGTGTTGACCCTTCAGTGTTGAGTCAAAGGTTGGACTGGGTGAACTTTGAGGTCTCTTCCAACTGGATGTTTTCTGTGATTCTGGGACTGTTGGTTCAGTCTGAGTATTTTGGGAAAGGGATTTGTATTTGAGAATGCCTGAATGCCTTCTGCATGCAGGAAGCCTTTAAAAGGAGGGAAGAATGTACTTGTTTATGTGCTAATGTAGGTTAGAGAGCAGTTGTAAAACCATAGGGAAAAAAACACCTTCAAGGGGGTAGAGAATACCAGGAGGAAGGTACAGGATATTGCAATTTGTTATCCTATTCCTTATTCTGTATCTTTCCTACATAAGGAGCCGACTTTGCCTCCAGCATTCTCTTTCTCTTCTCCCTCACTTCTTGCTCTGCGCTCTTAACTTTGGGTTTGCTGCATGGGAGGTAGCCTAGGTGGTGGGAGACAATTTTTGCTGTGCAATGTGGCCTGTCTTGGGTCTGGCCCGGGACAGGGCTGGGCCTTTGCTGGGTTGGATCCTTTTCCCTTATTACCTGTTGTATTTTTATCTCCTGTTGTAAATATTACTTCTATTTAATTTCCAATTTTGTGTGAATGTTGTTACTTTATCCCTTTTGAGGTAAATTCTTCATTCCATCTGGAGCAGGCTGCTCAAACCACTGCATGTGTGCAAGAGTGGCAGTTCTGGATCTGTGGCTTTCTTTCAAGCACATACTTAATTACACAGGAGGATGCCGCTTCCACAAAGGGTTTCTTTTTCTCACTGTGTAGGAGAAATGTGCTAGAAGTTTGAATGTGACTTCTACAGGGAATAAGAATCTTCTAGTTCTCAGCACTTCAGCATTTGCTTTTGCAGTTTAAATAATACATTTTCAAGATAGTTCTTCTTGATGTACTTTCAAATAGATAAATAATAACATTTTTTTTGGCTTCAAGTCCACTTCTTTGAAAACATCATCCTGTTAAGTCGTTCTTGGTGGAAGGAACAGGCAAACCAGGAAGCCTGGCTTCTTTACCACTTTAATGGTCTGATTCACTAGATAAATGAAAGGAAATTCTCTTTATAGCTTGCTGACATCCTCCTGCTGAAGAACAGAGAACTGTTCACACTACAGATGAAAGCACGTGCTGTTGCACAGGTGTATCAAACTTACTATTTCTGTTTGTAGAGATGATGTGAGTTTTCACTCCATTTCTCTCAAGATTCAGACAAATGAGAGGTAGTGCCTCTTGCTAAACAAAGTTGGAATGGAGTCGTTTGACAGGGACACGTTGGAGTAATTTGTGTTAAACACTTTTCTAGCAATTATTTACAACATAAGACAGTGCTTAAGAATTTGGACCATCCTGTATCTAGAATGTGTGCAGGATGCATCTGCAGAGCTCTATTATGCTGAAGTAGATATAAAGAAAATTATAGTAAAAATAAACTCAGCAGATTTTCAGTTGAGAAGAAAGCTACACTAATTCTTTGCTGTTCTATGAGACTTATTTTCATATGTTTTACTTCCTTTTCATATCACAGAATCATAGAATCATAGAATCATAGAATCATAGAATGGTAAGGTTGGAAGGGACCTCAAGGATCATCTAGCCCCACCCCCCTGCCACAGGCAGGTACACCTCCCACTAATACAGGTCACTCAAGGCCTCGTCCAACCTGGCCTTGAACACCTCCAGGGAGGGAGCAGCCACAACCTCCCTGGGCAACCTGTGCCAGTGCCTCACTACCCTCACTGGAAAGAACTTCCTCCTGACATCCAGTCTAAATCGTCCCTCTGCCACTTTAAACCCATTGCCCCTTGTCGTTTCATTGCAAGACCTTGTAAATAGTCCCTCCCCAGCCTTCCTGTAGGTCCCCTTCACATACTGGAATGCTACTATAAGGTGTCCTCGAAGCCTTCTCTTCTCCAGGCTGAAGAGCCCCAACTTGCTCAGTCTGTCTTCATAGGAGAGCTGCTCCAGAGCTGCCATCCATATGCTCCAGTCCATATGCTCCCATATGCTTTACTTCCTTTTCCTACATTCTTCATTTTCCTGTATCTAGTATTTTACTTTGAAATAAAACACAGAGTACCAGGCAGAATCTTGCTTCACTGGTATCGATGAGAGTTAAAAAAAAATATGCAAGAAAAAATTGGTCCAATTGCTCCAAGAAACTTTCATTAGATGAGAGTTTGCCCTGTAGCATATTTGCAAGCTGTTCAGATTTCTGCTAAGTTAATCAATCTCCATAACAAGAACCTAGTTTTGTGGGATGCCTGAGGCCTTCTGGTTCTCTGTTGGATTCTATAGGGCAAATCTCAAATTTGGTCAACTTTTTAAGAGGAAATATCTTGCTTACTATGAATGTATCCACAACAGCATATTCAATAATTTCTCTGTTCTATTGCACTGTTTCCGAGACAGCACAATTTAAGGTATGGCCATGTTCATCTAGAAACTGCCTCAATTTGTTAAAAGAATGATAGTTCAAAGGGGTTTTGACAAAAATTGTTATGAATTTAAGTGGAATCTAGGCAGATACATATATGGACTTGATTTCTGCACAGGAGAATTTTTGAAGACCATGGAACTATGGATAAAATAAAAATGTGGGAAAAAAAGTCTGATCTGGTTTGTCTGTATTTAAGTGAAGTGAATTTATTGCTGTTACAAATTATGCAAAATTAATAATTGATATTATTTTTTATATATAGGCAAATATTGTTGATTATTAAAACTTTATTAACATTAAATCTCACTGGAAAACTTTTTTACAATATTCGAAATATACAGTTTGGATACTTATACACATAGGGAACAGGCAAACTAGAACACTTTAAGAAAACTAGCAAATACACATATTAAAGCTGGAAAGAGGTTCTTAGATTCAATTATACCTCTTGCCCATCAAGGGACTTGAGAGGCTCCTTTCTGTTGCTAAGACAGAAAGTATTCAGATTCACATAAGAATTTAAAGAATTTGGCTAAAGACTTGCTAAGAGGCTTCTGAGTGTTTACTCACAAAGTAGTGTCCAGACTACATTATATTATCATTGCTGCATTATAGTATCAGACAGTACCCAAAGCACGTGGAGGGGTTCCTGTCAGTGGTCTCAAAGCCGTTAGAGGCTTTGAAGATTTCCCAGGCTCTTTTCCCAGGAAACTGGGAGTCTGGCACAGTCTCTGACCTGGTTCCTCTTGACTCCCAATGCAGCAGACGCCTTGCAGAGGGGCAGGGAGGATGCAGTGAGGCAGTAGCACAGAGAGCATGTTGAGGCAGAAACAGCAATGGTAGCACCAGCCTGTTGGGTGCTCATCCCTTTTATCCATGCAGCCTGAGTCTAACAGGCCTTTGGACATTTTTGGGGCTGCATTATGGAATCATAGAATCATCGAATGGTAAGGTTGGAAAGGACTTCAAGGATCATCCAGTTCCAACCCTCTGCCATAGGCAGGGACACTTCCCATTAGTACAGGTTACTCAAGGCCTCATCCAACCTGGTCTTGAACACCTCCAGAGTGGGAGCAGCCACAACCTCCCTGGGCAACCTGTGCCAGTGTCTCACTACCCTCACTGGAAAGAACTTCCTCCTAACATCCAGTCTAAGTCTTCCCTCTGACAGTTTAAACCCATTGCCCCTCGTCCTGTCATTACAAGACCTGTCAATAGTGCCCCCCCAGCCTTCCTGTAGGCCCCCTTCAGATATTGGAAGGCTACTAGAAGATCTCCTCAAAGTCTTCTCTTGTCCAGGTTGAAGAGCCCCAACTCTTTCAGCCTGTCTTCATAGGAGAGCTGCTGCAGCCCTCTGATCATCTTCGTGGCCCTCCTCTGGACCCTCTCCAGCAGTTCCATGTCCTTCCTGTGCTGGCGGTTCCAGAACTGCATTATAATACCATTCAGTACCCAAAGCATATGGAGGGGTTGCCGTTGGTGGTTTCAAAGCCATTAGAGGCTTTGGAGTTTTCCCAGGTTCTTTTCACAGGAAGCTGGGGAAAGGAGGCAGAGAATCTCTGACCTTATCCTGATTTCTCTGGATGATCTGTGTATCTCCAGGACTTCCCATCTTGGCAGGAGACTTTCAGGTGTAGGCAGGATGTCTTGTGATGTGCTGTCTCAGGATGGTGTCACGCTGGCTGTGCAGGCTGATTGCGTGGAGGCATTTATGCCTATTCGTGGCAAACTCAAGGCAGGCAGTTTCCAGACAGTTTTCAGGCAGTTCACGATGCAACAAGGCAGTGAGGCAGAACACTGCCAGAAGCAGAGAGCAATAGTAGCTGGCAGCAGCAGGCGTGAATACAACTCAGTTGTTCAGAATAACAAAACTTCAGGTATAATGTGTTAACACTTATCTTTCAAGTTGAAAGTACAGAGTCTTAAACGACAATTGAAAAGTAATATGTTCTGTTTGATATGGGATTTTGGAAAAAGAATTGAAATAACTCTAACAGCAGGCATTAGGCCTTTATTTTTCTAGTAGATGATGAGAATGTGTCATGTTTGAAGATAATGGAGGTATAACTGAGGTTATGTGTCTTCGTTGGCATAGCTTTATTGCTGCCTGAACTGAGACTTGCTCTCAGTTTAAGAGAAACTCTTTTATCTTACTTCAGTATGAAGTCCCTGATACACTGATTCTTTTTTGAAGTTCTTTCACTTCTCCAAGTGCAGAAATCACTCTTATAATTTTTTTTAACTTCCTTCTTCTTTCCTTCTTCTTTCTGTTTCCTTTTTTTTTTTGTTTGTTTAATTTTTTTTAAAAAAATTTCTTTTTACTTTTGTATTAGGTTTGGTTGAGCTG
The DNA here is from genome assembly GCA_013399775.1 of Semnornis frantzii. Classification (NCBI taxonomy): domain Eukaryota; kingdom Metazoa; phylum Chordata; class Aves; order Piciformes; family Ramphastidae; genus Semnornis; species Semnornis frantzii. Next base: position 6,074 of record VWYK01037091.1, on the reverse strand, counting down.
GAGTTAATTTTTCCCAGAGCATCTTCTAGTGCTGTGTTTTCCAGTGATGTAGACGGATGTTGATAACACACCACTGTTTCAGCTATTGCACTCCCCTCTCCTCTCCTCTCCTCTCCTCTCCTCTCCTCTCCTC
>VWYK01037090.1:14264-28856 GCA_013399775.1 Semnornis frantzii | reverse complement strand
AAAAAAAAAAAAAATAAAATAAGGGGAAAAAAAAAAAAAAAAAAAAAAAAAACCCCAACTTTTATTTTTACCCTTTTTTTTTTTTTTTTTTTTTTTTTCTCTATAAGTGTTTAATAAAATGTGGGTTTAGTGTTTTTTGGAGATTTTTTTTTTAAATTAAACCCATTCAGCTGTGGCTCTGCCCTCTTCTGTCCCACTCTTTTTACATCAGAAAAGCTAAAGAAAAAAGCAACCAGAACTGGGAAGAGAATCCATGCTTAAACAAAACTAAATGAATTTATATTAAAAAATAAAAATAAAAAAAAAAAGAAAAGAAAGGAAATTAAAAACCAAAAAGAGAAATTCCTTGAAAGGAAAGGGTCTGATGGATGCAAGGTTTTTTGTCATTAAAAATAATCATGCACACACATTTCACTTTTGGTTGACTTCTTTTGAACCTTTTGGAGATTTTTCTTTTTTTTTTAACTCCAGTGCAATAGGCTATGCTCATTTTAATGGTTTTTAAGACCTACTCAGCTACCATGCATTAGTCTGAATCAAGGTTTGGACCTGAACGATGATCATTTGGTTTCCTTCCAATCTCTCAGATTTGCACAGAGAGCCAAGTCAGGCATGAAGGTAGCAGCCAGCTGATGGAATACTTGCTACACTTTCTTTCTCCTTTGGTTTCTCTTTCCATTTTTGCCTGTTCAGGCATTAGAATCATAGAGTCATAGAATGGTAAGGTTGGAAGGGACATCAAGGATCATCTACTTCCAACCCCCTGCCATTGGGAGGGACACCTCCCACTAGTAACAGGCTGCTCAAGGCCTCATCCAACCTGGCCTTGAACACCTCCAGGGAGGGAGCATTAGCTTACCTCAAACCCATGGATTCATGTCCTAAGCACAGGCTTGAATTAAAACCTGGGACCAGTGATCTGGGAGCTAGAAGTGTTTGTCCTTTTTCATTGTTTTAGGTCTGCCCTGCTTGTGGTCTCAGTGTTTGTACCGGGTTAGGGTAGATCCCTCCCCCGGTAAAATAAACTCGCCACAAGATGGATTTTTTTTGTAAAGTCAGGAAAAAATGAAGGAAAAAAAATTGTACTTCTTATAGTTTAAGCTAAATATAACAGTATAAGGAGAATATAACTTCTACAAGAATATAATAACCTTAAGAAAGATGGGGAAGGGGTCAAGCAGCAGCGAAGCAGCAAAAGCAGCAGCAGTCAAAACAGCAGCAGGGGAAGATAGCAGCGGGCACAGGCGAAGCAGCAGGACCAGCAAGGGGCAGGTCCAAGTTGTGCTTCCAGATATAAAGCTCTTGATGCTCCAATGAAATTATATTAACTTATCCATTGTTGCATTATATGACCTATTCCTAGAATGTTCACCTCACCACTCAGGGCTTCCACTTCTAAGTTTCTCTGGTCTGAATTTTTTGTGTGTCTGAGGTAGAAATCTAACTCAAACGGCCACAGTGTTGCACTTTTAAACCAATGGGAAGAGCCAGGCTGGTGGGGGGATAGAGCAGAGGGCTGACTGAGCAGGTCACCCTGTGTGTCTGCAAGCTGCCAAAAAGGATGAGACTTAGCTTTGCAAACTACCAGCAGTGGCATCCGCAGAATGCCCGGAGCACGTCAAATTGGTCTGCAGCTCCCAAGTGGCAGTGTAGGATATGGGGCTTGAGAAGAGCCAGCTGTTAAAGCTGAGGAGACATCTCTTCATCCTGTCAAATGCTCTCGTGGGTTGAAGAGCTCACTGCACTCTGGTCAGGGTCTGAAGAGCTGCTCTACTAGTACGTCCCTTCCTTGTCCTGTCTGTAGTGCACCCCTGTGTAATGCTGCTCTTTATCCTCTCGCATGGTCAGTGGCTGTTTGTAAGAAGTAGTTTGCCTTTGTGTGGAGGTGGAGTGGTTGGCGTTGCACCCTGGGTTTGCATGTGTTTATGACCATGTTTCACACGGCTCTGTGATCTTTTCATGTCTGGATAAGCTGTGTTTGCGTATTCCCTCCTTTCAATGGTCTAAGACTTGACTTTGTTTCAAAAATCAGTGCATCTTTGTCATGCTTCCGTGTCCCACTGCTTCCACACATCCACTTTATCCAGCATGGGGAATTTCAGCTCTGTCTTTTAAGTGTTCCTTTGAAGCTGAGGATGTGAACTGACCAGGTAAGTTAGGAAAGGCCAAGCCCTCCATTCAGAATTCAGTGGCAGGTCCTCTCACATTTACGAAGCTCTGGATTCGTGGTTTCCTTCGATGTTTTCCCTTCTGAAATGTTTGGGAGTGGTTTGGCTGTACCACTCTTCCTTGAAACATGAGTTAATAACAGTGCTTTGTGGGCTGCTCTGTCCTTGCCAGTGTTCCCTGTCAACTGGCAGATGACTAGAAACTCAAACCCTAAAATGTCTAGCACATCTCTTCATGTGCAGGAGTGGTGGTTGACTGTACTCTGCGAAGTGAGCATAGCACTGCCATGAGTTTTCCATCTAGCTTATAGTCACAACCCTTCCACTGCTTTGTTAGAAGCAGCAGGATCATGAACAACACTTTGCCAGCATCTCTTCTCCTCCATTTCTTCACAGGTAATGTAACTAGGTGAATTTGTATAGATACACCTCGATGATTACTCTGGCCTTGCGTATTGCTCTTGTCCTTCCATCAGGTACCTTGGTTTGCTGAGGAATTCCACTGACTTCCTTCATTAAATAAATAAATATTTTTAAAAAACCTAAAACCCCACAGTAATCTATAGGAGATAGAGAGAAGTAAAAGCAGAAGTTATTTATATTACAGAATTGCAGAACTGTCAGGGCTTGAAGGGACCCCAAGGATCCAGTTCCAACTCCCCTGCCATAGGCAGGGTCACCTCACACTGGATCAGGTTGCCCAGAGCCACATCCAGCCTGGCCTTAAAAACATCCAGGGATGAGGCTTCCACCAGCTCCCTGGGCAACCTGTGCCAGTCGCTCACCACCCTTATGGTGAAGAACTTCTTCCTACCATCCAGTCTAAATCTGCCCTCCTCTAGCTTGGATCCATTCCCCCTATCACTCCCTGACACCCTAGAAACTCCCTCAGCAGCTTTCTTGTAGGCCCCTTCAGATATTAAAGCAACTCTCCAGCAAAGTCTAAGAAGTGTGGGACTTCTCTGCTGGTGCTGATGCCTTCTAGTCAGTGGCAGCAATTTCAGGAGGTGGGAGCATTGCAAACCATGAATAAAAAGATGTGAGCCACAGTGCAGGTAACTTCTGCCACTGTCACCACCTTCCATGCACAGTTCATGACTTCTCTTGTCAAAGTGCCTTGGCCTTTAAGTTGGTTGTTGATGATAATTACTTGCAGGTCACACTGGCAACCAATGGCAAATCTGCAGACTTCAGTGTTGTGGAAGAAGAGCCTTGGAAACGTGAAAACTAAAGGAAGAGGTTCCTAGCTCCACCTTTAATAAGCCCTGAAGCTCTCTCCTGGCAAAAGATATCACCATTAATGAAGATTTCTCTCTCCTTTTTATTTTATTTTTTTTTTTTATTTTGTTACCTGTTTAACAGCCACAGTTTCTGCTTTCTTAATTCCTTAACTGAAACCTAGCAAAGATGTCACCAAGCCCCTCTAGTGTCTTTGCCAAGCCGTGCTGCGTCCCCAGCCGTCTCCCTGGCGCAGCTGTGTGGATGGTGCAGCTGCAGAGTGCTCCGTGCAGTGCCGTGCAGTGCTCCGTGCAGTGCCATGTGCTTTCGCCTGCCTCCCTTCTCGTTCCAGACGCACAGAATGTAAAATGCTGCAACATGGGAAGATCCAAGTGCCAGCACAGTTCACTGCAGGGACTCAGGGTCGCAGGCACGGGAGAAACGCACCACCACTAAACCTCCCAGTGTTCTGCTGGCTCTTGTGGCACTCCTGGGCTGTTTGGCACTGTGTGGCTGCAGCAGCGTCTTTTGGCAATGTCCAGCAAGGTTTCTGTTCTCACAATAACGAGCACTGTATTTTTGTGCCTAGTTGTACTTTGAACTGAGCTTAGATCCAGGGGCAAGATGAATGCATAGAGATCAATAAATGCTAGCAGGCGTTTTGTGGGGTCGGGACAACACTTCAGCGTCCCCACAGCACCTTAGGTGTCGGTGGGCATGCGATGTGCTTTCATCAGCTGGTCCCAGGGCAGGTGCAGCCTTTCCTTTGCGATGGGCTTGTGCAGCTTTGCGACCGCAGGGCATCAGACGCTGCAAGGCAGAGTGTTGCTGCAGGGGGAGTTCCTCCACTAATGCTGTGCCTGATGTGCAAAACGCAGAATGCCGTGGGCCAAAGTTAGGCCATTCATAAGCAAATGAGGTAGCACCTTACCACCGCCCCTGGTTCGCTGGGGTCAGCGGGAGACAGGACTACTCAAGTAAGGTGCTGCTGAGGTTGATCGTGGATGCATGACTGGGGACTTCATAAGGAGCTATACACAAATTCTGAAGCCATTACTCTAAGGAACTGTAAGTTTCAGTAGCATTGGATGTGAAGCGAAAGCCACCTCTCAAGTGTTTCAGGGCATGGCTAAATCCTGAATATTTGCTAAGCCTAATTCCAGAGTAGGGTCAAAGAATTTGGCCAGGGTTAGAACTGATGGAATAACCTATCAGAATTTCAGGATGTAGGTGAGTACATTCATTGCACATCTCTCTTGCAAAGTAAAAATTCATACAAAGGTTCAGAGAACCCTTTCTTAGAGCACATGGTATCTGAATTACCAGCCTAGTGTTTTGGCAGCGTAGTGTAGCTGACTCACCTCGGCAAGAAGAAGTTGCAGCCACAGTAACTGCCCTGTGAAGGGTTTTTAAAGGTGCTTGCTAGTACTCAGCAGTATTAAGACACTGGTCAATGCCATTATACTATTAGCAATGTGCTGTAGGCAAAGCTGAGCCACGTGGCCTTGGAAGGCTCTGCCCACGCATCCAGCTTTGTGCAGTTCTGGGGAGAGCACTCAGAGGTTCTCAGGATGAACCAGAATATGAAGGTCTGAGGAACTTAAAAATGGCAGAAAACAGCTGAAATCCTGAGTGAAGCAGGCCCTGTTGTGTCTGTGCCTAGGCCTGCCATGGGGTTAAACAGGAGCTGCCTGTTTCACTGCACAGTGGCTCTTGGCACCCTCAAAGCTGTTCAGATATAATCTGCTTTTGCTCATCTGCATGCCTAGGAATGCATCAGGAAATACACACAGGCCTGAGTCAGCAGCCAAGGCTACTTGGGTGACTGATGGTGTGCAAGATCAAGCCCACTGTCAGGGCAGCCCTCACCCACGTGTGTGCTTTGATGGGATATTCTCTCGCCTCACTCATATGCCGTGGCTACAACCTTCAGCAGATGACCTATAGAGCTGAACAAACACTGAGCCACTCTGAGTTCCTTCTGCAGACCTTGCACCTGTACGAGAGGTGGAAACCTTCTTCAGAGGCCTCCTGAAGCATCTTAAGGATTTTCCTTTGCGAGGGAAGGTATTGTAAGACCTTCACAGCTGTGGTGGGCAGATTGTCTTCTCTTGTCTTCAGTCATTGGTATGACATGTCCAGATTTCCCCTCTAGCCAGCTGCTGCTGCTACCAGTTTGCATCAAAAGGCACTTCCCGCTGGCTTTGTGCCAGAAGGCTGCCCGGGCTGGTGTGGGGGTGCTCTGCGATGTGGCTGCTCTGAGGGGCATTTGCTGTGACTTGGGTGCTAGTTATAGCCACAGAGAACAGGCAGTGCTCAGCCCAGTTCTATCCAGCATTCTCGAGCCATGTGTGGCACAGCTCACCCATTAACAGATGACTTTCCATCCTACTGACCCTACTGGCTCCTCAGCCCAGTTCTATCCAGCATTCTTGAGCCATGTGTGGCACAGCTCACCCATTAACAGATGACTTTCCATCCTACTGACCCTACTGGCTCCTCAGCCCAGTTCTATCCAGCATTCTCGAGCCATGTGTGGCACAGCTCACCCATTAACAGATGACTTTCCATCCTACTGACCCTACTGGCTCCTCAGCCCAGTTCTATCCAGCATTCTTGAGCCATGTGTGGCACAGCTCACCCATTAACAGATGACTTTCCATCCTACTGACCCTACTGGCTCCTCAGCCCAGTTCTATCCAGCATTACTGACCCTACTGGCTCCTCAGGAGCAGCCACATCTACTGCTTACCTTGGAAATAGCTTTAGAGAGCTGGTCCATACCCTTTTAGTTGCCATTTGTAACGGTTCAGCAGTTGGAAACAAATAGGAATGCCAGCAACATGTGACTAGGCAGCCCCCCCCAGCACTGCAGATTGAGAAACACTTAGGCTGTGCTTACGCTTACCCGCCTGGGACATGCTGTCTTTTGAAGAGGGTTGCTTTGGATGAAGATGAGGGGAGGGAGGGATGGGATGCTAGAGAAACCCCACCCATGTAAGGCAGAATAAATTTAGATCTTTGATAGGACTAGAATAGCAGACTGTGATTTTTAAAATAGTTGTTCTGTAGCTACAGTAACTCAGGGATGTGCCAGAAGACAATTGCAATGGTATTGCTCCGTTTGGACGTGGATGTGGCAGAAGGAGAAATGTTGTTTGCTCTACTGAAAAACTTAACGTGATGTCACCCCAGCACAGCTCTCTATTTAACCATCGAAGAGCTTTCCATTGCTCTGGGAAAATGTAGCTCACTCCTTGGCTTGCATTTCTTGATTTGCTCATTCCACACGAGCATGGGTTGCTACTTAACTAAATAAACAGAAAATAACCCAGGGAGCAGTGGCTGCAGCTAATCTAGGGGTCACTTCAGCTTCAGCAGGCAGTGCTGGCGACTGCCCCAGTCCCTGCTGGGGTTCACCAAGAGTGTTGGTGCATTTGTTTGCACCTGGCAAATCTTCGGTGCTTCTTTGCGGTGCTGGGGTGGCAAAGTGGAAGGAAAAAGCACAGTGGGAAGTGATTTGTTCCCTGTGTGGTTCCTAAACAAATTGACCTTTCTGTCTGTATTCGTCTGGTTTGCTGCTTTCATCGGTTCCCTGCACCCTCATCTGTGCGGCTGTGATGTGATCTGGATTGCTCAGAGATGGCACAGGGAAAAGTCTAGGCCAGGCAGAGACTCCGTTCATCACCTGCTTAGTTAAGCACAGGCTTATGCATTTGCCGCAGGAGCGAGGTAGGCTGCTCATGAAAAGGGAAGCAGGCAGTGCTTTGAAGCTGCAGAAGAGGTGGAGCACTTCGCTGCTGGATTTGTCTCTCTGCTGCTTCCCTCAGGGGGGAAAGGCTGCAGCGGCGCTGTGAGACACGTCTGTGGGTCTCGTACCACAAAGGTGCTCCAGACAAGTAGAGGATGAGCCGTGTGAGCTGTGCCAGGCCTGCAGTGTTCAGGCTAGGTGAAAGCCCTGCTAAAACCTATGGCTTCCAGGAAGGGGCAAGTCCCTCCCCGTCTCTGTTAAGTTCAAGACATTTCACAATCCTGTCCCAGGCAAGAGCCTTTGCCTGCCATTTATACTGATAGTGATTGTCACATCCAAATTATTTCAACCAGGACGCTTCTTTTTTTTTTCTTTCTTTCTTCTCCTAATTGTTTCTAAGCTAGGAGTCCAGCAGTGCATTTAAAGCTCAGCACAACAAAAAGGGTTATTGGCACCACCTTTTTGTTGTTGTTGTTGTTACTGTTTTTTCCTCTGTTTATTCCCAGCAATACAACTCAAAGCCCTTGGGATTACAAACTTTGTGCTGCTGGGCAATGGGCCGTTAGTTTTCCAGCAAGCAGATACTCAGAAGAGTAACCTGCCCTTCTGAGAAGCTGCTGCAGCAGCAGCAGCAGCATTTGAACAAATTCATTCTGGCAATTGTCTTCGCTTCCTCGCTTTCACTTGTGTTGTTACAGCCTTGTTGTAGCAACCCAGCAGCAACCCATCAAACCGCAAACAGTGTTAAACCTCACCTCTGACATTCATTTCTGTAACTGTCCTTTGAAAGGACTCTGAGCTTTAGTAGTGGGCTCAGAAAAAAAAAAAAAAAAGAAACAAACCTTGTGTGGAGCAGTGAAGGTTCAGCTGTTTCTCATTTCATGACATTCCAGTCGTCTCTTGTCATTGCTGCAATTGCATTAATTTCCAGGAGGATAAATAAGGGCACTTTGTAACAAATGTACTGTAACACTACTCCGTTATGAGCCAGAAGACTTTCCTTGATTTTATTACTGTGACTTCTGAAGCCACAAGGAAAATTTCTTTTGTATTAGCAATGCCAATAGGGATGCAGTCCATTGGGACCGTTCACCTCAGCTGCAGTTCACCATGTAAGACTATGTAGAAGCTCCTGTTGCCAGCAGGAAGCCCTCTTGGGAAGATGAGTTATTTTCTTCTCTCCAATCGCATTGATGACTTTGAAGGAAAAATATTTACCCAGCTTCCTTTGGGTAGAAAAGGGAATTGCGGTACTGAAGTGTCAAAGAAGACAGACCAGCTCCACTGTGGTTTGTTCCTTCTGCCAGTGTTGTACTCTTGCTCACGTTCACCAGAAACCATGGATTTAGTGCAAATTCCTTCACTGAGTCACTGAGTGACTTCCCACAGACTCCAACTCCAAGGCTGCCTGTCTTCATGGTCCTCAGACAAAGCACAGACTAAGGCACACCCAGGCAGGGCTCCCCATCCAGAGCCTAGCAGCAGTGCCTGAGTACAGCCTGCCCAGTGGGTGCCTCACTTTTTTTTTCCCTGATCATGCTTGGAATCTTTTGGTGTGAAGGAGTCAAACTGCTGTCGATGCCCAGGTGCTGGCAGTTCTTGTATGAGTGAGTTCCCTGGCACGAGGCTTGGAGGACCATTCCTCACGTGCCCACCATCCCAGGGACATCTTTCCCTGCTCAGGGGACACCCGCTGCAGGGTTGGCACAAATCCTAATGTGAGTCTCATGGAAAACCCAGACTCCAAATGTTGACAAATCCTAGAGCACACGACCAAACCACTGAGTAGGGCTCTGCTAGTCCAGGATGGAAATAAGACAGTGGGCTAACGCAGAATGTGGGGAGGCAAGAAGACTTGGGAGATTCTCACTTTACCCACCCTTTGATCCCTCTTACTTCTAAGCAGTTGTGGTGCAGAGCCAAGGCTGCTCTCTGCCAGTGTCCAGTCCTTCCAGTCTGATCTTTGTGAAGTTCAGGTGTCCTGCTGATTGCTTTTGGCACTGCTCTGTGGCACCCGGCCTGACGCAAAGGGAAACCTTGCATTGAAATCCTTGGCTCGAAACCCTTGGATTGCCCGGTACCTGTATATTGCTTTGTACATAAATGATGTGGTCTGCAGGGATGTTTGTACCATTCTTTTCTATTATTTTTTTGTTTGTTTCAAAGGACCATATGCAAACTGTGTTTATACCTTGACCTTGCAGTCGGTGTTGCAGATGGTTGCGTTTCCGCAGCTGTGTTTCGTGTGGGGCTTGTGAGTTCTCGTGGCCCGCAGGTTGTCCTTCCTTCCTAAAGACGATGGCATACCCTTCCATCCCGTGTAGCCATGGCACCCTGCACCTTGAGGAAGTGTATCCCACTTCCTGGGTGTTGTGGCGTGAACCCAAGCATGCAGAATGCATGAGGAAAAGCTACGTTTGTGTTTCTGTTGTTAAATATTAGCTGCTCAGTGCTGGTCGAATTATTAACGCAGGGTTTAGGGGGTTTGTACTTGTTCTCAGTGTAGACTGAACTAAATGATGTAGTATCTGTACTTTACAGACATGCTGATATTTTCTAATGCTGTTTTCTATATGGCTGTGTGAGGTAGGGGATAATCCTTTCAAGGTCCCTTAGGACAAAACCAGTTTTCTTACAACCTTTAGAATCGATGAAGTATTTTTTCTTGTGTTATGTTTAGCGATGGTTTATAAACTAAGCACAAAATTCAAGAAGCAAATAGGAATTTCAGAATGTCCTTAAATGCTGCAGTTCATTATGGAACAATGTTATAATAACCTGAACAATCTTCTAGATTGACTGTCTTGGGCAATTGTCCCTCTCCTTTGTCATTTCTCCTGGTGTTCATGTTGCCAAATCCTGCAGCTCTTCCTCAGGATCTGCCCATTCATAACTGCCTGGCTGAGAATACAGCTTACAGAGGGCTGGAGCTCCTGATAGCTGTTATCGGGTCCCCACTCTAGCTGTGAGTTCAGCTGATGGAAAGAGTTCACAATTTGGCCACTTGCCTTCACCTTCTTGAAAAGGGACCAAAAGCATCCCCATGGGACCGATATCGTTGGGTAGCATCCCTACAAATACCTCCTGCTTTCTTATGTATTTGAAAGAAAACAACCACTACATTTTTTTTCCTTTTTTTTTTTTTTTTTTTTGATCAGGACAAGTGAGAGTTGCTTCTCCACCATGCTCATCAGTTCCCATTTTAGGCAAATACCTGTTGGCATGAAGGATAATTTCTATTTAATTAAAAAGAAACTGTTTATAAAGGGATAAAAAAAAATTATAAATATTCATCAAAATTGTATAAAATCAAAATATTTTATGGCCTGCAGCTCTTGAACAGCAAGTTTGCTGTCCCAATGTGGCTGAGGTTGGAGTGGATGATCTCCAAGGTCTCTTCCAACCTGAGCCTATGATTCTCTGAGTTCAACTATTCTGAAATCCATGGGGCCATGTAATTCTGCTGAGGTTTTTGGAGACTGATCTTCTAGTAGCCATAGCTGTAGGCAGTGTCTTGACCTACCTTTGTATTTAATCTCTTTCTCGTGTTTTCAAGCAGATGTACCGAGGGTTCTCTCAATAGGATCTGCAGGTAGCATAGTGCTGAGTTACTACTAGATGTAAAACCTTCTTGATCCTGGTTTTGACACTTTGTTGAAGCATGATGTCCAGTGCCTCTCTGCACTCGGTGTAGGTAGTGTAGCTCTCCACAGGTAATTTCAGTGAAATGCTGTAGACTGCATGCTAGCAGTGCTTGAACTTAATTTAACTGTTTCTGTGTACTGAGCCATAGTAGAGAAATTAGATTGTTTCTGAAACTTGTTCTCCTCTGGGCTCGTTTCCTTTTAGCCCTTCAGCTGATTAGCTCCCACAGCTCAGTAACTGCTTGGGCTGTCTCTTACAGAGTAGCCTGTTCTGGTAGCATTCACAACCATGCCTGCAGCCCAGCTGCTCTAATTCTGTCCTGCCTGTGGTTCAGCTATCTGGGGAGTGCAGGCACCCACACAAGTGTGATGCCAGCAGAGGTCTGCTGCCCTGGCAGTGCAGGAGGAGCCGATGCTCAAGAGAGCGATGAGCTTCTGCTTTGTGCTCTTCTCCTTTGCTTGCAAGGCTGGGACTCCCTCACCGGAGCTTTAACAAGCTCCTGCTCACACTGTCAGGGGGAGGAAGGAGAGATCCACACAGCTGCTTTCCCAGTGGCCGCTTTTGGCTCTCGGTGCAGCACACAGCCATCAGCCCTCAGTCACATCACAGGTTCCCTCCGAGTCACTGCCAGCTTCTCCTTGACTACAGGGCACAGCCAGGCAAGGGCAGTTACACAGCTGGGCAAGGCAGCAGGGCATCAGGGGCCTTCCAGTTCTCTCCAGAGTGCCTGATAAATCAAAGAGAGAAGCTGTGCCTCATCCCCTTGGCAGGAGCAGTCTCTGAGGAAGATGAATACTCTCATGGGCAAAGATGTGCTTTCTTTCCCTGTTGAAAAAGGATGATAATGATAATTAGAAACTGACTGCAAAGCTAGATGTTTCTCGAGCTACTCTGGTGGTTGCCCAGGCCTGTTAGTTCCTGAAGGTGTGTCTGATCGTGAAGCAGACATGTGAGCTACGGAGTCAGTAGCACAAACCTGCTGAAATCAGGACTGCAGTTCAGATCTGTCAGAGAATAAAACCTTTCTGGGACAAAACCTGAAGGTGTTTCTGAGAGAGCTTGGGATAGCAAGAAGCAGCTGATTGGTTCCCAGATACCCTGGGCCTGGATCTCATTCCCTGTCAGCAGTCCCTATCAGGCCCAAAGCATGGGAAGCACCCTCTTGGTGAGCCCCATCCCACTCTCCAAGGCGACCTGCAGGCTCCAGCCCTGTGCACTGCTTGCTGCCAGCCCCTGCCCCTCCTGCAAGTAAGCAGGTACCAGCTGGGTTGTTTGAGATGTTTCATGTGGAGAGGGGCAAGGCTGTTCTGTTCTTTACACTCCAAAAGCCCCCCCAGGTGTTGCAATAGACTGTACAGTATCTAGAGCATGGCCCTTTTGAAAACCAATGGGTGCAGAGGATAAAAAGCCTTCAGCTCTGGGCTCTTCTTGTGTATTATATCTGGAATGCTTGTAGACTGGGGCTGCTTTTGTAGTTCCAATCCTTCCTTTCCTCCTCACAACCATCAGTAGTCATTTGCTTTTACTGCTTCCTTATGGTGTGAACTGATCTCTGTACCTGTCCTGTATAAACCAGACTAGACCTTCTTTCTATCCTGGAAGTAGTGGTGGCGATAATATTTCACTAATTGTTGTACCTCTTCTGTACATATCAATAAATGTTTGTTCATAATTTTCATGGCTTCTCTCTGGGAGTTTTGATATCAGCTCAATGCAAACAGAGCAGTCTGATGGCAGAGGCTGCCTGTTCTGAAAACTACAGGTGAGGTAGAAGGTGGCCCTGAATTTGCCAGTGTGAGAAATCTCATCCTTCTCCGTACCCACCAAATACAGCAGGGTGCTGGCTGCAGCTCAGCTCCTTTGCAACAAAGGCCAAAGTGCACAGACTGCAGCTCCTGGCAGTGAAGTCCAGAGAAGATTGTTAGGGAAGATTCTGAGCCATTTTTAGTCTAAAAGGTCAAAAAGCCTCACCTCTCAGGCTCCTCTGCTCCAAGCTCCCAGCCCCAGCTCCCTCAGCCTGTGCTCACTGCCTGCAGCAGCTTGGTGGCTCTGGGCTGGGCTCTCTCAAGCAGTTCCCTGAACTTCTTCTTGAGCTGAGGAGCCCAGAACTGGACACAATATTCCAGATGTGGCCTCAGCAGAGCAGAGAAGAGGGGCAGGTGAATCTCTTTTGACCTACGTGAGGCACAGCCCTTCTAACCCACCCCAGGATGAAGGCCACAGGGGCACATTGCTGGCTCATGGGCATGCTGTTGTCCAGCAGGACCCTCAAGTCCCTTTCCCCAGAACTGCTCTCCAACAAGTCAGTCTCCAGCCTCTGCTGGTCCATGGGGTTGTCCTTTCCCAGATGCCAGAGTCTGCACTTGTCACTGGATTTCATTCCATTTCCCCCTGCCTGGCTCTCCAGCCTGCCCAGCTCTGGCTGAATGGCAGCACAGCCACCTCTCCCACTTTGGTGTTGGAACCTTCTCCCCTCCACTGGCTGCTAAGTATCTCCCCTCTCCCTCAAAGCCCTTCTAAAAATGAGAACAAGTGAAGCCCTGCAGCACTTTGTGCAGAAACCAGCTCTATTAATCCATGGCTGCAGAGCTGCTGAAGGAGGGAGCTGTGGCCCAGAGGATGGCAGCTGCTCAGCGTGGAGAGGAAGCTCTGGCAGCTGTGCCCCGAGAAGCACAGGACAGAAATAATTGAACTGCCATTAACCCAAACCCGGGCTGCAAGGTGTAACAGGCTGCACAGCCCTGGGCTTCCTTCTCGTTTCTTAATCTAGGCAAGACCAGCATCCACTTGAGAAGGTTCCAGAGAAAATCCAGCCCTGGCAGGAAGTGGCTTTGGCAGCTTTTCAGCTGGCCCCCAGCCCTCTGAGTCATTAACGAACCAAGTCCTAATGTGACACTAGGAAGATCGTTGGGCACATGATAAACCTGAGGCCCTGGCTGCCTGCTGCTGCTGTTGTACTAAGCTGCTGCACTCTTCCAGAAGCAGAAGTGTCCTGCTCTGGCCTCCTCCACCAGCCTTGGTAAGAAATGCTTGCTGATGACCTCAAGTTCCACCTAGGTTTCTTGTGCTGGGCACTTGCCATTGCTCACATCTTCTCCATGCATGCTGACATCCCTGCCAGAGGTGTGTGATGGTTTGGGAGTTACCCACCTGCCTCACTCGATGAAAATCACCCAGGCTAGACTCAGCTGGCTGGAATTTAAGGAATGCAGCTTTATATTCACAGCTTAGCACAACAGACAAGCAGATATTTACAATATATTGCAAATATTTACAGCTATATACAGCTTAAAGGTCATACAGAAACACAACACCCCTCCCCAAAATCAGAATCCCCAGGAGGGGCTCCCAACCACTCTTCCACCTTCTTTCCATCCCTCTACCTTATCCCAGGGTCTGCCTTATGTGCAAGGTGAATTTGGAGGATGAGCAAGGAGGGTTAGAAGCAGAGTGATGAGTTGGGTTGACAGCAGAACCCCAGGGAGAAGAACACAGACACTGAACTCCAACAGAGAGAGACTGTCTTATCTATGCTTGTGTCCTTGCTTTTATACATCTCAGCAAGCCTATGGGTGAAGTAGACATCAGCACTGTTTGCTTTTCACAGCCTATAATCTAATTTTTCTCATTAAAATATTCCAGTTAGCCTCAAACCAGCACAAGATGGTTCCTCTGCTGCTGCACAGCCTGCCTGAGGGTTTGACATGAAAGGCTCAGCGCTGTGAGCCAGCTTTGCTGCTTTCTTCAAAGCAAGAACCACTCCCCCAAAAAACCCCAAAACAAACAAACAAACAAAAAAACAAAACAAAA
>VWYK01037080.1:0-10537 GCA_013399775.1 Semnornis frantzii | reverse complement strand
AAATTTTTACAGAAAAATTTCTTCTCTGTCATAGTGGATCGAAAAACTTTACTGTAAAATATGTAAACTTCAAGCAAAAGTACTGTTTTCCGAAGGCAAGTCAGGCATATTAACCATGGCTTGTTGGGGCTTGGGGTGGGTATTGTTTGTTTGTTTGTTTGTTTTTTTAATTTGTTTGTTTTCTATAGACTACTACTGTTTTCTCCTCCTTATCTACTGCAGTTAAGCTTGACAGAATTTAGAATTACAACATAGCATTTTATAGAGGTAAAATACTGAGAAAAGTTAATGACATTTAATTCTCTAAATATAATATTATCTTTAACTTTAAATATGCCATAAATTCTGCTGTTAGGTTTACAAAATTTTGCATCCTAAGGGAAAAAAAGAGTTGAGGAATTGTAGTAATTGCATAGTAAGTTGTGGCTAATGGTTGTCTGCTGGGAGTACACATTCCTGGTATTTCTTTTGCTCAGTCATGGCTGTAAAGGGATTTTTCTCTTTACCCACAGTACATAATATTTTTATCAAAATTACATTTGATAGAAGTTCTGAAAGTATCTCACAAAAGCCTAAATCTCTTTTGTAAATGTATTTTGGAACAAGCAAATCATGCTCCCCCTTCAGGAAAACCACGGTTTACTAATAGAAATTATTCTTGGGATGGAATTATTGAGGCTTCTTAAGTGTGATGGTAGGTGCAGAGAGATGGTGTGGGTGACTGTGATGAGCAAACTTTCTATATTTGTGCTGCTGTGATGTTCCAGTGATGCTGGGAGCACTGCACTCTGGCAGCAATGTAAGGTTGACTTGTTTTAAAAGGACAAACATCACAAAATCTTGAACTGTTAGAGCTAGTCAGATCTCCTAAGGGCAGATATTAATGTTTGGACTAAATTGTGATTACCTATATTGGGCTTTATTTCTGCAAATTTCTAATTTGGAAAAAGGCCACTTTAGGATTGAGTTTTGGCTACAATCTCTTTGTGGGGGTTGGTTTTATTTCTTTTGTTTTCTGTTTACCAGCTGGTTAGATTGATATCAAACAAGAATGTACTAGATTATTCAGGAAATTAAAGGAGAAATACTGCCCTCCTTCCCCAAAATTAGCCACCTGCAGAGCATCAGGGATCTTCTGTCATATGACATTGTTGCAGCTGCTCAGCTGTCCCATCTTGCTCACAGATGTCTGGTCTTGGTCAGTCACAATGGGAGCATCTAGCACCCTAATGGCACATTGCAGTCTGTAATCGTGCTGTTTTCTGATCCTTGAATGGAAGAGTCAGATATGCAAGGTTTCATATCTGAGGGTGGAATCTGTCTTCGTCGATCTTGGTGGCACAAGTGCCATAAGAGGAACCAGGATTTTGTTCCTCGTGTGAACTCTATCTGCTGCTGAAATCCACTGATGAGTTCCACTGAAGGGAAGTCTTTATTTGTCTGCTGTGTCATAAGTATTCTTACTCAGAATTAGTCCCATCTGTGAGGGGTAGCCTTTCATGTTAAGTGTCTTTTTTATGAGGAATATGACTGTATTGAAAATTAAGAGCCTGCTTAATCTAATGTATAATACTGGTGCCCACTGGTTAAACAATGTGCAGACCACTATTTCTGATGTCTACAACAAAATTTCAGGTGCTTAACCAAAATGTTGATGATGTTCATTTTGGTTATGTGTTCTGAAAGTTTTTAATTACCCACATGGTAGTAATTTATCACTGGATAATATTTTACCTTGCTGTAAAATAGTTCTGTGTATTGGACACGCAGCTGATTAAAGGTTAATAATTCAAACCGAAAGGTTAATAATTCCAAGTCCCGTAATCAGTTTAGTGTGCTGGAAAACCAGGATTTAGTGTGTTTTTTTGTTCTGTAATCAGTACAAAATTTATCCAAAGTGTGTTGTTGGTTATTACAAACACCAGGACCATTAATAATTTATTTGTGGAAAAAGTTTTGGCTTGTATTAATACAAACTAGTATTTATAAACCAACTTCAAATGCTTGAAGAAGATTTCCAGTTTAACACAAATCAAATACTACTGTTGCATGTTGGCTTTTTAGTCCCCTGTTTTGAGCTTTAGCTGTGATAAAGGCTGATTTTTAAGGAGAGCTTCACCTCCTGGGCTGGTTTTAGGTGATCCACTTGCAGATGAATGCCACTTAGTAGGAGGCAGTGCTCAGATTCTGAGTTCCCAAAAGCCTTTTTCCTGTCTGTGGCCAGAATATGTAGCAGCATAGACATATGAATAATTTGTTATGCCTGGAAACTTGGAACAGAGGCTGGCTTAATAGGGAAGAAACAGCTGCAGATGCTTTATTATACTTATCATTTGTTTTAAATTTGTATTTTCAAGATAATTCTCAAATCTGTGAAAAGCAGTTAGTTCAGCATTTTTTACGTGTATTTGAAATATGTGTATATATATATATTTGAATAAGTATATATGTTGTTGGTTATGTTGGTTAACTGTATCCTGAAAGGTAATGTTTTTCCCCTAAGTTGGAATTCAGAAATATGATACAAATAAGATTTAAAGTTTTATCTTTTTGTGTTTGCTTTCTAAAACAGTTATTTTTATTGTTGTTGCTACATTGAACTCTGCCTTCTTTTGTTGTTTGGGTAGGTTTGGAGTTTTCTTCTTTCTTTTTTTTATTTTTTATTTTTAAATACAATCTCTTGAAGTAACAGGAAAAAAATTATACTTAGGCATTCCACAATATTTTTTGCTTGTAGTAGGAATAAGTTAATTGACTCACAAAAATGTCTGCCTCCAAATCCCGACTTTCATCTCCTACTTAAAAATAAATACTGTACTTAAAGACCATAGTAATAAAGCTCCTCAGAGCAATCTCACATAATACAGTGAGTATTTGGAGAATAACTTCCCTATTTTTTGTGTTTCTTGCTACACATTTCCATTCTCTCTTTCTGACCAAGTTTATGCAGTACCATAAAAAAACCTGCCGCTACCATATTTTTTCAGGTAGCACAGGACTTATTTTAAAGAATATTTTCCCAGAAGGCAACTCTGAAGTTGCAGGAGAAACTAATTTACTGGAAATTAGGCCTTATGAAAAAGGAATATTGTTTGAAGATATGAAACATCCTCAGGGTTTGGAGATTAGTAATTTCAGCATTTAGTACTCTTAGCATTTAGTACGTTTGGTGTAGGGCTTTTCAAATACTACTAGTCAAAGAGTAAAGTACATAGTGAGAAATGCACATGATTTATGCATAAATTGTAATAAGAATCATAGAATCATTAAGGTTGGAAAAGACCTTTGAGATCACTGAGTCCAACTGTAGCCCAACTGCCATGATCACTAAACCATATGCTGAAGCACCACATCTATACACATCTAGAACACTTCTAGGAATGGCAACTCCACCACCTTCTTGGGCAGCCTGTTCCAAAACCTCACCACTCTCTCAGTAAAGAAATTATTCTGAAGAGCCAATCTAAACCTACCCTGGCACAACTTAAGCCCATTTCTTCTAATGCTATCACTTGGGGGAAGAAACAATCCCTAACCTCACTACAACCTCTTTTCAGGTAGTTGTAGAGAGCAATGAGATCTCCCCTTAGCCTTCTCTAGACTAAACCAGGTCAGCTCGCTCAGCTTCTCCTCCTATGGCCTACCCTCCAAACCTCTCACCAGCCTTGTTGCTTTTCTCTGGACATGCTCCAGGACCTCAGTGTCCTTCCTCCACTGCGGTGCCCAGAATTGAACACACTGCTTAAGCTGTGGCCTCACCAGGGCTGAGTACAGGGGCACAATCACTTCCCTACTCGTGCTGGGCACACTGGATTTGATACACNTCGTGCTGGGCACACTGGATTTGATACACACCAGGATGCTATTTGCCTTCTTGGCCATCTGAGGACACTGCTGGCTCATGTTCAGCTGGCTGTCCACCAGCACCCCTAGGTGCTTTTCCACAGGGCTGCTTTCTAGCCATTCTTCCCCAAACCTGTAGTGTTGCTTAGGTTTGTTGTGACCAAAGTGCAGGACCTGGCGCATGTTCTGTTAAACCTCCTTCCATAGCCCATTGATCTAACCCATTGAGAGCTCTCTGCAGAGCCTTCCTACCCTCGAGCAGATCAACCCTCCTGCTCAGTTTGCTGTCATCTGCAAACTTGCAGAGGGTGTACTCAATCATCTCATCCAAGTCATTGATAAAGATTTTAAACAGAACTGGCCCCATTACCAAGCCCTAGGGGACACCACTTGTGACTGGCAACCAACTGTCTATGCCACGGGCTGCAAGTTTCTCAAGGAGAATGCTGTGAGAGACAGTGTTAAAGGCTTTACTAAAGTCCAGGTAGACAACATACACAGCCTTTCCCTCCACAAGGTGCATCACCTGGTCATAGAAGGAGATCAGACTGGTCAGGCAGAACCTTCATGAACCCATGCTGGCTGTGCTGATCCACCATTATCCTGCACTTGCCATGTAAACACATCCATGATGAACCGCTCCATAATCTTCCCTGGTGCTGAGGTCAGGCCTGTAGTTCCCCGGATCATTCCTTCATCCCTTTTTGTAGATCAGTGCCATGGAGAGGAAGAGGTGACATGATCCTTTTTATAGATATACTATACAGGGATTTTTATGACAAGGAATCAGAAATATTCTATGTGAGGAGAAAAATAAACCTTTTTGCTGTACATCAGTACCAGTGTTAGATTTTAGCTCTATTTAGATCTATTACACAAGAATCAATTTAAAAGTTTGTTTTAAAACCCATAAAGTAATATTTTTTATCAGTATTATGATGAAGTGACAATTGTTTTCATGCAAGATTAGAGTTCCATATCACAAAAATGAAAATACACATTTTCAGTTTTTAAATTGAAACTTCCTTTTACACCAAATTTATAATAAATCAGACTCTTCAAATTGAAGTAGAGGATAAAAGATTTTTTTCTTTCTCCCCAGATCCTAGCTTAAATGTGAATTTAATAAATTTGCTTCATTCCAAGAAATAAAATCTTGATGCATCCCTCTTACTGATGGCTGACAAATCTCTCTGTCAACAGTAAAAAAAGATGCTGTTAGAGTAACCTTGGGTCATGGGGCAAGATTATTGCAAGTTCAGTCTCTCCTTGATGACCTCAGAAGATTGACAACATATCTGATAATGTTATTTTCTTTGGAGAAAATGAAGATTAGTACAGGTGTTATCAATGTAAACCACATCATCGTGCCTTAGTTATAAAAGAGCACACATGTCTGCTCTGAAACGGATTTTAAAGTAAAAAAAAATGCAGAAGAAAAAACAACTCAGAAAACCCCCAAACTAAAATCTGAGATGAGAGGCTGGGAGTGCTCTATGCTGGTTTCAGCTGGTTCCATCTGGCTGGGGGTGTGACGTGCATAGAAGTCTCTGGAGTGAAGGAGCGAAGCTAAGCCTGGGAAAAGGGGGAGGAAAGACTTTGGTCCTTTTGTTTCTCAGTACCTGAATTTGCAGTTAAGTTTTTATTTTGCCCAATGATTACTTAATTTTCACAGAGTTGGGTCTGTTTTGCTTATGTGATCTAGACCTATCCCTTGCTCCCCTACTTCCCCCAGTGCAGCTAAGGAGGAGGGAGTCTGGCTGTTAGTCCCCACCCCCAAACACAGCGTGCCAGGCTGCTGAAGGCTCTTTAGGACATGACAATATGCATCACTGAACCATAGTGCTGTTTTCGGGTAACTGCATGGAAGAAAGCTGGTTTAACTTAGTGAATGATGTTAAGAGGAAGGAGCATGACCGTGGGATGACTGGATAGGAGCCTGCTTAGGAATGAAGTGTTGGGTTGGATGCGGAGTGTTGCTTTAAAAACAAATAAACAACCAAAACCCAACCAAGCAAAACAATCACCACCACCAACATACCCAAACAAAACACAATAAAACCCTAAATAAACAGACACAAAAAGAAAAATAAAAACCAAGGAGACACGCTTTGCAACCCTGGAAGCGTTGGAGGACTTTGAAAGAGTCATAGATGAGAAGCAGGGAGAAACAAGTACTCCTCGGGCTGTGGGGAGAAACACTTTGCAGCATACTTGCATGGCCAGTGTCCTGATATAAACCATTTCAATTTGATAAATAGGTTACACAGTGAAGGCATAACCTATTAGTTGCTTCTACTCTCTGGGTTTCAAATGTTGCTCTTGTAAGCATGCTTTAGAAGTGGCACAGTGAAAGGCTTTTGATTTGCAGAAGGAAGGTGAGATCGATAAAAACGATTCACATGTGATGTGTGGGTTGTCTTTGGATGGGAGTGAATCACTGCTTTGGAACAGGTTGTAAAGGTTCAGATTTAGATATTTTTTCCTCCACTTCTATTTTTAATAGATGCTGATGTATTTTACTGAATAGCAACTTATTTAATATACATTTTCAGTTCTTAATAGAGCAGTCTCATTGGTGCAGTTAAGCAGTATCTTTTAGGTTTTGGATCTAAAATAGACACTGTGTTTGGATCTGATAGCCAGGAAAAACAATATAAGTAAATAAGATGATGCACAATTCTTGGCATTCAATCTAGGTGAGAGAATAAAAAAGTATTTAGATGTCCTCTGACAGAAAGTAAAATTCTGTTGGTGGAGGTCACAGGTGCAGGGACAGGAGAGCACTTGAGAAAATGTTCTGTGCAGCGCTCTGCACTTTGTGATGCACTCCTCATGCAAACAAGGTATAATTCATGTCTGAGGAGAATCTTTGTCAAGGAAAACTTTCAGTGTTTACAAAGCAGTAGTTACCTAGTCATGGAGCTGCCAGACATAATAGAAGACAAGATATATCCAAGTCATAAATGCAGTCTTGTATCTGGAGATTTCATCAGAGCCCACCTGGTCTTTCTCTTTCCATTGTCGCTTTGAAGGTTCCATAGTAATGCTCCTGTAGTTAGAGCATTAAGCCTTTTCTGGTGCACAGATGCTTTATTACACTGAAGTTGTGGCTCTTTGCAGTGAGGCTGGTGAGACACTGGCACAGGTTACCCAGGGAGCTTGTGGCTGCTCCCTCCCTGGAGGTGTTCAAGGCCAGGTTGGACAAGGCCTTGAGTGACCTGTACTAGTGGGAGGGGTCTCTGCCTATGGCAGGGGGTTGGAACTAGATGATCTTCAAGATCCCTTCCAACCTTACCATTCTATGATTCTGTGATAGGGCGATATCAGCTTTATAAAAAGGGGAAAGTGAAAAACAAACAAACAAAAAAAAGGCAATAAACTATTAATGTTCTGATTAACATTAATGGCACTGTAAGGATCCAAAGGGTAATCTAAGAAAAATATAAGAGTAGTTGGTTTTGTTTGGTTTGGTCTTTCAATCCTTTTATTTCGAACCAGTCTGCCTTTATTATGCTATCTGGCAGTCACATAATTCCTTCAGTTTCTTATTGGAGTTTTTCCATTAGTTGGAAAATCACCTAGTTGATGAATCTGTCTTATATTCTTTGTTTTGTTTACACAATCCAAATGGAAACAGGGAAAATTAACTGAAATGTGTTGTCAAGAATACACACTGTTTTAAAACCTACTTTTGACCTTTCAGGACCTTTTCCTTTATGTTCAGGTTGGATTTTTCTTGTAATAGTGGTTTTGGAAGCCTGCAGATTCACCTTCAGTAATGAACAGTTATTAACCCTGTTAGAGCTTTCTAAAAAATAGGTAAATTCCCACACTTGGTTTTGTATGTGGTTTCCACTGATACCTTCTTCATGTTGAAAAAACTAAGAGGACAAAATAAGTTTCAAACTACTTTATTGATTTTTGAAACAGTACTACTATTTTTCTGGTCGTAGGTACAAAAGCTCATTTTTTGTAGCTGTACTTGATGAATGTAGCTGTTCATGTAAAAGCTGTTTTTGGCTAGAAACTCAGTAATTTTGTTTCCTAAACAGGTGTCTCAATGCATGTACCTATTGCAAAACTAAGCATGCCAGAGGAGATCTTGCAAGTTACCCCATTGAAGAGCTAGTGGACAGAGCAAAACAATCTTTTCAAGGTAAGGAGTTTTAGCTCTACAGTAAAAGTCAGCCTCTGAAGTGTACCAAGTCTTATTTCCACAGATAATACTTGTGATACCATGTGGTTCTGTTACAGTATTGATGTTCTTAGTAGTTATAACTCTCTGGTGGTGCCTGTGTGGTAGAAAGCCATGCTTTTGTTATGTTGTGCACAACAAATAGCCCTACCACACTGATCTTAGGCTTGCAAAAGTGAAGTTCCATGCAAGTGTTTTTTCATGATAATGTGAAGCCTGTAATATTTGGTCATTTTCACAGAATCACAGAATGTTAGGGCTGGAAGTTACCTTGAAAGATCCTCTAATCCACCCCCCCTGCCAGAGGAGGATCACCTATACCAGGTCACACAGTAACATGTCCAGAAAGGGAGACTGAAGAACCTGCCTGGGTAGCCTGTTCCAGTGTTCTGTCATCCTCACAGGGAACATCCTCGTGTTTACATGAAACTTTCTATGCCTCAGCTTCCACCCACTGCCTCTTACCCTGCCATTTGGCATCACGCAGCAGCATCTCTGCTTTCTTAGAGGGTAATACAGTGGAACAGGTTAAAGCAAACCTGCCTGTTTCCCCTAACAGAGAAGTGAGGGAAAAGTAACACAAAAAAAAAATCCTTAGGTTGAGATAAAGAGATTTGAGACAAGAAGTTTTACTGAGCAAAACAGATAATAATAATAATAATAATAATGATGATGATGATAATAATAATAATAAACAACAACCACAATCACCTTAGCTAATAATATAATGGCAATTACCTTAGCTTAGCCTGTTTGCAGAATCGGAAGTGCAGCATAAAGCAGGAAAGCAGTAGGATAAAGGAGAAAACAAGGGAAATAGCCAACTTCTACTCCTCTTGC
Organism: Semnornis frantzii; assembly: GCA_013399775.1. NCBI lineage: Eukaryota > Metazoa > Chordata > Aves > Piciformes > Ramphastidae > Semnornis > Semnornis frantzii. Next base: position 1,656 of record VWYK01037080.1, on the reverse strand, counting down.
TGCCATTTCTGCAGGAAAAAGAGCCAACCCCCAAAACCTGGAACCCAAAAGCAGTAACCAAAACAGGAAGCCTCTATGTTACAGTTTCAACTTCAAACCCCGTAATACTTTTTTCCAACCAACACTTTCATTTTAAGCTGGCTTAAGGCAGGATGGTTTTGAATAACAGCAACGAATACTCAAGTCATGACAGACAATAACATCTTTTTCACTCCACAATAAAAATATGTTTCCTGAATGTCCCTAGGATTCTTAAAACCCTGTATCAGGGTTCACTGCTTTTTCTGGTAATGACTTTCCTGGGAGAAGTCTGAGATGTTTCTGAGAGCCATACAAAGCTCAGCAGCTTTTAAGTTCAGTAAGGTATTCATAATGTCACATGGATCCAATCAAACATCAGAAGTTTCTCCTGCAGTATAGTCCTGTGTTGGTACCTGCCCACAACTCCTGCATGTCCACTAGTTATGATAGCTTTATTGTACTCTGATACTGGTTCTTTGTATCTAAATTTTGCCTATTTAAAAAAATAAAACTTTGATACCATTATTAGTTTCTGAGGCAGACTGTGTTATTTTGTGTGCTTCTGTGCCATGTTTAATTGTATATTAAAAAAAATGCCAAGGTAGTTGAAGTGTAACATCTCCTTCCATCTTTGTATCAAATACTTTGAATAAAAAATAGAGCAATAAATACAGCACATGATGTCACATCCTCTATGCATGTCACTGAGTACATGCATCAAGTTTCAATTATGGCTCCAACTGTTGCAGCTGTTCCAGTAAGAAGTAGGTCTCCAGGGATTCAATTTGTTCAAAGTCCCTCTTCACAAATTCTGAGTTCTACATTATCCACATGGAAACTTCTCAGTTAAGATTGTAAATTACTTTTCTTTTGTTAAAAGCCAGAGTCTTCTTCCATGAAGCTTATCTGTAGTTTCCACTGAATTTGTCCTTTTGCTTACATTTGTACAATTAATGCTGTCGTGGCCGTGAATTGGTTTGTCTGTTCTGACAAACAGGAATGCTACCGTGTCACAGACTTCTTGCTTTTGTAGGTCAGGTTTCTAAAACCTGCATCCATCTAAATGAAATGGTCAGTAACTGAAATACCACATGTATAAATGCACTTATTATTCTGATGGAGAAGCAGTTCAGGAAACATGTTTTCGAAGGCTGGAAGCTTTCAGTAGTACAAGTCAAGTGACTTTGAAAATGGTACCTAGCTGCTGTGCAGGAGAAAAGCTGCCATTTGATGGTTATGGTTAATGTTATGCAGTATGTACCAGACACAAGTAAATGCCTTGTGATAGGAAGGCACGTAGGAAGAAAAGGAACACTACATTCTTTTACTTTAATTCAGGTGTAATTTGGAGAATTCTGAATTTGGAGAAAATTAAGAACTTTTGTATTATGAGTAGCATATGAATAGTGTTGTTCTGGTAGCACTATATAGCTGTTGAAATGTTCTAAAGAAATCTTAAACAATCCAGCAAGGGAATGTGATGAAGGTATGGGAAATAGAGTCAGGATTATGGTCTTTCTTAGATTAACTACTTTTATTTAGATTTGTTGTATGTATGGGAAGAAATAATCTTATAAGGACCAACTGAGGGAGCTTGGGCTCTTTTTCAAACTAAAGAGGAGGTTGAAGGGAGAC